>JAQIVF010001311.1:0-14644 GCA_034698365.1 Steganacarus magnus
TTAAATTATTTTTCAAAACATTGTTTTCTCAAAATTTTAAGTGTAATAATTGCAAAGATATGTTTATCAAAGTGAGCTATTTTGAATGTTCGTTCTTGTTTTTAGTTTAATCTTAGTAGTGCTCGACATTTCACTTTCACATTTCACCTGATCATTATTATTTGACAAGAATAAAGTGGAATGACGTTCTCTTCTAATGGATATTTGCGACAAATATTTAATTTATTTTAATAAACTAATACGTAATAATTAAAATGCATTGATAAATTTAAAAGCAATTGGCATTATATAAAACACTATTTATTAAGACAAAAATACAAGTTTTACCGCACAAACACGCGAAATGTCATATTTAACTTACTAATGAAGAATTCGATGCATAATGAAATTTAATAGAAAAAATAAAATGATATTAAACGAATTAAATGTTAAAATTTTATTTTGTAAATTTTTATAAACTATTTTAAAAAAACCACACACGAAATGTCAATAATTTTTATATAATAGTGTTTTTTAGCAAAAGTAAAACACTAAACTATAGACAATAAAATTTATTACGATAATTATTCAAGAATGGTAAAAAATAGTATCAGATAAATTTAAATGGAAAAATTGAACATAAAATTGCTATATTCTTCTGTAATAAATTTCTATGAGAATAAGTTTAGGTTATATTTAATGTGAAATAAGAATTTTTTTATTCAGGATTAGAAAGAAATATGCTAAATATGATTTCTGTGGCATTTGATCCAAGTAAGAAGTTACCACAACATTTGGTGATTACAAATAGTGGCAATCATTTTTATTGGATTGGGTTATGGCAGTGGACTATTGCTAATGCGAAACGAAGTGCAATCTATTGCTTTCCAATTCTACCAGTAATTTGTGTCATAATATTATTTGTTCGATCAATCATTTCATTGACAACAAAAGAAGTAGACAAACAATTTTTTGTGAAAACTGGAGATTATTGTTATTTTTTGGGCGTTCGTTATCAGCTAAACGGAGGTATAATACTTGTGTGTATGTTCACACTGATCACACAAGCGATACATCACTGGAATTACACTCACAATATATGGCCGACATATATGAAAGTGTTTGAAATGATGGCCGGATTGCGTTCACCACAATCTGTTGGCATCACTCATACCGAAACTATCCTGAAACTTATCAAAACTACGAACCGTGCTATAAAATATACAGCATTCAACGCAACCATAGTATTCCCAATTTTGTGTTTTATTATTCATTTTGTTCCGTTATTTCTTGTGAGCACTTTTAAGCATATCGTGTTGTACGCCATTTCCTGGACAGTTGTTTTCGTTTATGGCACGTTATATATCGGTGCAGTTATTGTATGGCAAATCACTTACTTTTATTTGATTTGCTTCTATTTGAAACTCAAATTTCAAGTTCTGATTCGCAAAATTTTTATGGATTTGAATAAAAAGTTTATTATAACCGAATCATTTATCAAATCGATTATCAATGCTTTGGATAAACTTTTCAATGAAATCAATGATTATAATGATAATTATTGGGCAAAATTTGTATTCTGGTTATACGTGCTGTTTTCAGCTATTGTTTGCCTAGTATTGTATACCGTATTGTTCGGCAAAATGGCAATAATTACTCGTTTAGTTTATATATACTTTACAGTAATGGTCTGTTTAGTAATAATTGGTTTTATGATAATCGCTTCGTCATTGGCGTACGAGATATCAAAATCATATAAACTGTTGCTTAAATTGAATTCACGTCTCAACGGAGCTAAATTTAATTCTACTGTAAAATCAAAGGAAGAGTGGGATTTTACTGTTGGAAGCTATTTATGATTAATTACTTTCGTTTGTATGAAGTAAGTTATGATTCATATTAGACTCCCATAATTCCGATTCCGATTTTTAATTCCCAAAATTACGATTTTTCGGGCCCCCGGCAAAATTCGTCGGGTCTTGTCGGGCACCGGTCTAAAATTAAAAACGTCGGACCAGGCAGGGCTTTCAGTTTTTCTTAAAAAGGCCCGATTTCAGTATTTTTGATACAATTAATTTTATGCTTTTATCGATTTTTATTTCATGTTTATTTATTTTAAACACTTAATATAGCTCTTCGATTGTGTTTAAAACATGATAGAGTTGCATAAGTACAGTAAATAAGATTAAATTATAATACTATATAACGTAGGGATGAAAAAACTTTGAAAAAGACAGTCCTGTCCTGTCCAGGAATTTTAGACTTCTTTGCCCGTTCCGTCCAGTTATGTTTGTAGAAAATTTTTGACACATCCAGTTCTATCCTGAAAGTTTTTTTTATATATTATTTACTAAATTTTCAGTATTTATTTATTTAAACCATAGAAACAATTATTATTTATAAAACACGATTTATAATATTAAGATTTTATCAAATTATTCGTATCTTGAGTTGATTTTTTACCTGTCAACTCAATTTTATCTATAGAATATGAACAATTATAAACTTTCAGAATTTTTAAAATTTATTTTACAATCCTGTCCTGTCCTAGTTTTTTAAAGTTACTAACCTGTCCCGACCAATCCTGTCAAAAAACACTAAATATTGATCCTATCCCGTCCTGTCTTGATATTTTTTTCATGCCTAATATAAAGAAATATATTTCATTTAAATATTTCCTATTTAAATGTATCGGGCCGGGTCGGGCCGTGCTTTTGAATTTTTTTAAAAATGGGGTTCGGGCCGGTCCTCAACCTGTCAGGCCTAAGTCTGGCTGGGGATTGAAAATTTTAACAATTTGGGAGTCTAATTCATATCTAAAAAAATATTTCAATTCAAAATTTATTAACTGTAATCTTACTGTTAAGGTATGTTTTATATTTTCAGGTAATAACGCTAATGAGTATGCTTTTCTTAAAATTAGTTGACATATCAACAAAACATTAGGTTTTATAGCGAAATAATATTGGCGGCAATCAATTCTGGAACTATTAATAAAATATTACACTTCGTTTCACTAAAGCTTTTCGCAAACATTCATCGCCAACTAAATTCGCCAACCATTGGTGTGTTTTATTTCGTCTCACTTTTCTCGCTTAGCTTTAGTAACAAATCGCGTTATCATATAACACCGTAGTATTTCAACTATTTTAAAAAATAATAATGTTTGGTAATAATTTTGATGAAACATTTGAGTGCGTGTTTAATTTTTTAAACATTGTTGTTTAAACAATGGTCTAGTAATTGCAACTTTAAATTACATTTTAAATCGAAATTAACATTTTCAAAGTGAGCTGTATTAGAGAATGTTCGTTCTTGTTTAATTTATTTAATACTAACAGTTTTTTATTTTTGTACATTCCGTTACCAAAACCTAAGCTTCTGCTAAAATTATTTCTTTATCAAAATATGGATCACAGAAGCAAATAGAATGCTAAACTGAAAATTTGTTCTGTACTATACAATGAAAATTGCTATTAAACTAGACATGAGAAAATTATGAGGAAAAAGTACTGGTTAAATATTTTCTTCGAACAGGACAGTACGGAACGGGAGAATAGGTCTTAAATCCAACGACAGGACAGGAGTGTCTTTTTCATAGATTTCTCATTCATAATTTAAACAAATCAGTCTACAATATTTTTGTAATATTAATACTTTTATTAATTTTACAATTTATCAATTTAAATGTATTATTAAAAATAACTAAGTAGTAGTTCATTCTAAAACAAATAATTATCTAAAAACTCGCATATGGTTTGGGTATTAATGAGCGGTAACTTTTGTGTATTCATAGTAAGATAAAAATTAATAAAACTGAAACTTAGAAATAGTAAAAGAATGCACGTCACACTGAAGAGTGTATACTGTATGTTAAGCAAAACTAATTGACCTTCAAAAATATAACATACAAGAAGCTAGATATATAAAACATGAGTGGAACAAAAATAATTATTTTCTACAATTTTATTGATTTTTTTATTTTTCCTTGAATTATGTATTTTTAAAAATTTGAGTACACAATGTGCCATAAAAAGTCATAATGCAGATAACAAGACAACAATTAATTAAAGACAAACATGAATATACATAACTGTCATTTATTTGGTAGAGAGTAGTTAATCATGCGATATATTGTTTGCTTCGAAAAGCGGAATATTTTAAACAAAAATTTAAATTTTTACTTATTTTTGTATTGAAGTTAAATTAATGCAATAGTCATTTGTAAAATTATTCTTATTTGGAATCAGCAAAACCATGCTTAACTAAGAAAGCAATAACGTAACAAATATGAAAAATTTTGAATTTGAATTTGATGCCAGTAAACCATTACCACAACAAATAATCATCAATAATGCAGGAAATCATTTCTATGAGTTGGGTTTGTGGCAGTTTCGTGTTGCTAATGCTAAGCGAAGTAAAGTATATTTTAGTCCAATTTTTACTCTACTAATGTCTATAATATTATACGTTCGAGCTTTCATTTCGATTATCGTTAATGACGAGACTAACACTGCATTCTTTTTGAAAATTGGAGATATAAGTTACTTTGTAAATATGCGACCACAGTTTACACTCGTTTCAATGTTACTGTATTTAATGGCACTCAGTAGTCAAGCGATACATCACTGGAATTACACTCACAATATATGGCCGACATATATGAAAGTGTTCGAAATGATGGCCGGATTGCGTTCACCACAATCTGTTGGTCTCAAAGATAAGGAAAAAATAGCTAAACTAATTAAAACCTCTCGGAAAATATTAAATTTCACGAGTATTAACACTGGAGTATTACTGCCCACTGTTGTATTTATGGGCCATTTTGTTCCCATGAGCATGAACTGTACTCCACTAGAGATTATGTCGCACACATTTCCGTGGTCTTCGCTTTATCTTTATGCTGGTGGATTGTCTTGTTATTTTCTGGCAAATCACTTACTTCTATCTGATTTGCTATTATTTAAAGTTAAAGCACAGAGTTATTTATTGCAAAATGGAAATGAATAACCATAAGGTCATAAGCAATTCAGATGTTGAGTCGATTCTTAAGTCATTAAGTGATGTTTATTTGGAAATAACTGATTATAATAGTAATTTTTGGGGAAATTTTGCGTTCTGGATATATTTGACATTTTCATCGATTACTTGTTTATCACTGTATAGTGTATTGTTTGGCAAAATGGTAATCATTAGTAGAGTAATGTTCACATACGGCACTGCGTTTTTCGGTTCAGTATTAATCGGTTTTATGAGTATTGCTTCGTCACTGTCTTACGAGACGTCAAAGTCGTATAAACTTTTATTGAAATTTAATTCACATCTGGCTAAACAACGATTAAACACATCAGCAAAAATAAAGGTAAATAATAGTTTAAAATTATAAATTTAAAATAAATTCTAATTGAAACAATATTTATATTTTATTTTACACAGTTGTCGTCATTTATGGAAAGAGTGAGTCAGAAAAGAGTGGGATTTTACTGCTGGAAACTATTCATCATTAATTATTTACGCTTTTATGAAGTAAAGTATTACTTTTGATTTAAATATCTTCTATATTAATTAATAGAGTCTTAAAAATTGCATTTGGAAATAGGGCTACAAATTGTCTCAAAAGATTACCAAAATAGCATTAATTATATAGAAGGAGTAAAATATTCTCTGATCAAAGAGTGTCAAAGAATTTTATTATTCACAACGAATAATTCTTTGAAAAGACCGGCGAATTTTTTCAAATAATATCAAAGAAATTTTCATTAATTCAAAGAATTTTTAAAAGCCAAATATTTTTATTATAATTTCGTTATTTTTTAAAAGCTACTAAATTAATAAGACTAAATGTAGAATCTATTCAAAATTGTATCATTTCAATGACTAATTTATTAAAAAATACACTATTTTATAACGATTTTCAACTAAAAAAGTAATTTTTAGTCAAAGAAACCATAAAGAATTTGCTATATTTGTTCAAAGAATACTTGTAAAATAGTGAAAGGTTTTGCAAAGAATTTTCACCCTTTTTATCAAAGAATTTTTAACTCCTTGATTATATAACTTAATTAATTAGAAAAATTTTTACAAATTTAATTAAATTCAAATTTCTTAATTTGAGGTTAAATTATAAAACAAATAGCGTGTCGTAATTTGAAGTAAATCAAACTTATAGCACTTTTATACTCTTCTATGTTTAAATTGAAAAACTAGTAAATAATATAAAATAAAGTATTTTCAGACCATTAATTAAGAAAATTTATTAATTTTCATTTAGACTTTAGCGCTGATGGCAATGATTTTCTTAAAAATTGTGGAAATGTCTTCAAACAGATTTCACTAAAATATAACGGTTAAATTTAATTTAATTAATTTTAAGGTAACATTATTTTTTCTGAATTAATTAGTTTATTGGCACTACTAATGTTTATTATATTTATTATTAAATCAAAACTTATTAAATTTCGTTTATTCGTCGACATAAAAAAGTTTCTTCAAAAATAAACAAATACTCCTCTTATATGTTTTTCCTTTTGTTTGTTTAAAGTAGTTTTATTTTCATTTTTTTAATTTTAATTGTAATTTACTTTTTCGTATTACTTTAATTTCTTTTTTTCTTGTATTTCTTTTTTTTTAAATGAATTCATACTTTACTTGTATTTTTCTTTTACTTGAGAAAAAAATACTAGAAATATTAGGGCCGAACAAAACTATTTGTGTGTTTCCAATTAGACTTCAAAACAGGGCCCATCGGGCCGCTAACAAAATTCGTCGGGCCTTGTCGGGCTCGGGCCTGAAATTAAATAAATCGGTCCGAGCCGGGCTTTCAGTTTTTTTAGTTATTTTAATTTGTTGATAATAATCCACTTAACAATAAAATTGCATTTACCTCTTTAGTTGACATCATTTAATTTAATTTTGACTGATATCCAAGCGTGATATTTGACTGTCGTTTACGGCTTGAAAACAATGTTTGACTGTTCAAAAAGAAATCGAAATAAAATCTTAATTATTATTTATTGATATTTATTATTTACTTTAAAGATTGTTGTGTTAATGAGTGTTTTTCTTGAAATTAGTGAAAATATCTTCAAGAATTTATAAATAAGGAGATTACAAGTAAAATATCAAGATATAGTGTTGTTCTTTTTAAATTTTTATTTTTAGATTTAATTTTAAAATTTTGATATTCAGAAACTTTATTTTAAATAAATCAAAATTAAAATTAAAACAAGATCGAAACGGTCATAATATCAGACTTCGTCTTTAAATTTGTTAGATTTAGGGATTACATATTTTATTGATTATTAGGGACTCAATTTTTGTGCGATTAAAACTGAAGTATATGCGACTTAAATATGCCACTAAATGGCACAAAATATATTTAAAATAAAGTATTTTTATGACATTTAAACAAATATATAAGTAAAATCTACAATTTACAGTTAATTTTTGATATGCATTTGCATAAAAATCGAGACCCTATTGATTATGATTATTAGTGGTTGCTTGCTCATTACGTTAGCTCGTCAACTCTTACTATTAATTAAATTTTAAAAGGTATTATATTCTTTAAAAAGTAAATTCTGTTATAATCCGGTTAATATACTATTGATAACGGCCATTCAAAAAAACATCACTGCCACTCAAAACAATAGCCCTGCCAATAACAAAAAATGTATAATGGCACTGCCATTAACAAAAGTTATATAAATACCCTGGCATTAACAAATTATACATAATGGCACTGCCGCTAATAAAAAATATATAATGGCACTTCCATTAACAAAAAAATATATAATGGCACTGCCACTAACAAAAAATATATAATGGTCCTGCCACTAACAAAATTTTGAGATATTCCTAAAGAATGTCTTCTATTTTGACATTTTTTCACTAAAGTCCTCCTATCAGAGTGGCGACACACAAACAGACAAAGTCAAATCCATATATCTAACAATTTTCTATCGAAGTCAAATAAATAACAAAATCAAAAACAACACTACAATATATTAACTGAAACTAAAGGAAAATATATTAACTTTACCGTTGTTTTGAGTAACTTTCATTTTACTATAATTAATAATATTTAAGACAACCATTAAGTAATAACATTTAGTGAAATACAAACAAGATCAAAACGGTCATAATATCTGACTTCGTATTTATATATTGGTAGATATATGGATATCATTTTATTATTTGTGAATATTATTTGTAGCTTGCTCACTAAGTTCGCTCGATCCATTCTTGTATTAAATTTATATTTTATCTAATATATTTAAATCGTAAAGTTGCTTATATTATTGTCATGTTATGCTTATTTCCGGGTTATATACTAAATTACCGCCCAAAATAACATATAGCTTTTTTTACTATTGACATAACAAAAAATTATACAGTGGCCCTGCCACTAACAAAAAAATTAAAAAGTGGCCCTGACACTAACAAAAAATTTAAACAGTGGCACTGCCACTAACAAAAAAATTAAACAGTGGCCCTGCCACTAACAAAAAATTTAAACAGTAGCCCTGCCACTAACAAAAAAATTAAACAGTGGCCCTGCCACTAACAAAAAATTTAAACAGTAGCCCTGCCACTAACAAAAAATTTAAACAGTGGCCCTGCCACTAACAAAAATTTTAAACAGGCAGTGGCAGTTCTATACTATATTACCGCCAAATAAATTCTATTTATTAGTATCGAGGCAAATCCCATTATTAACATAAAGAATTTTTTCTTTATTTGTATCGAGGAAAATCCCGTTATTATCAGAGTGGCGACAGACGCACGCACGCACGGACAAAGTCAAATCCATATATCTGACATTTTTCTATCGAAGTCAAATAAAAAAAGTTTCGGTAATTTCTCAAATATCAAAAAAATATATAATTATTTACTTTTTAATTTAACCTGTAATCTCTCCCTACTTTATTCTTATAATACCACAAATAATTGCATTTTTCATTGATCTATTTTAAAATTTTGTTAATTATTATTATTATTATTATTATTATTATTATTATTATTATTATTATAGATGAACAATAGCTCAGCTTGAACTAATATGGGCTGATTTTCAGCTCAGATATATGATTTTTAGAGCTGAACATATCTGCTCAGCACACACCTAAACAATCTCAGCTTAGCTCATCTCATCTTTTATCTCAAGCTCATCTAAAGCTATTGATTTCGAGCTGATGTTAATTACTAATTATTATTAACCATAATTTATTAATAAATGCAAGAATTCGTTATGCTATAGTTATAATTTATTAATCTATTGGTTCGAGATTGTCATATACTTAAAAAAGCTTTCTCTAAATATTTTTAATCAATATTAAGTATTAACATTTAGATCATAAAACTGGAATATGATTATTGATTAAATTTATAATTAAAAGCCGAAACAAAAAAAACAAAAAGTGTAAAACATCTTACATATAAGACGATTGTAATATTGGAGATGCAATTAATACTTAAAATTTTAATTTACAACTGAAAATAAAACTGAAAATTTATAAAATTTATTGCAACACGAGAGCATTCTATACGTTATTTTAAACTTCACTGTGTAATAGTAAAGTATTTTATAACTATTTCTTATAAATTATTACTTATATTATTAAAACATTTCTAAGCAAAATATTTATATATTTGCATAAAAAACATGGAAAGCAACGAATATTCAAATTCAATGATTGACACAAGCAAACTACTACCACCTCGATTGGTGATCAAGAATAGCGGAAATCATTTCTATTGGTTAGGTATGTGGCAGTTTCCTATCGGTATTGCTGAGAGAAGTGCCATCTATTTTAATCCAGTATTAAATCTAATAATGGTTATAATATTATGCGTTCGATCATTCATTTCACTGCTAACTAAAGAAAATGATGAAGAATTTTTCTTGAAAATTGGAGATTACTGTTACTTTATGAACGTTCGCTACCAAATGAATGTTAACCTAATATGTACTTATTTGTTCACAATCTCAAGTCAAGCATTGCATCACTGGAATTACACTCACAATATATGGCCGACATATATGAAAGTGTTTGAAATGATGGCTGGATTGCGTTCACCACAATCTATTGGTCTCACAGATCCGAAAGAAATTGTCAAAATTATAAATATCTCGAGATTTTTATTTAAGTTTGTCGAACTCAACTCTACTGTGATATTTCCAATATTAGCATTTATTGCGAATTTCATTCCCGTCGCTCTGAATGCGCGTAATTATTGGCAGATTATTTTATACGCCTTTCCTTGGAGTTTGGTTTACGCATTTGTTTGTTGCTATTACTGCAGTGTTGTTGTTTGGCAACTCACTTACTTCTATCTAATCTGCTATTATTTGAAACTAAAACTTCGCGTTATTATTGGAAAATTGAACGACAAACAGATAAACAGTTCTGTTGTCAACTATTTTACCAAATGTTTGCATAAAATCTATTTAGAAATCGATGATTATAATAATAACTATTGGTCTGCATTCGCATTCTGGCTTTACTTATTGTTTTCCACTGTAGTGGTTCTAACACTCTATAGCTTACTGTACGGCGAAATGTCACTTTCGACTCGCTTGGTGTTCTGTTACGGTACTGTGATTTACAGTTCAGTATTAGTCGGTTTTATGAGTATCGCTTCGTCATTATCGCATGAAACTGGAAATTTTTATAAACTCACACTTAAATTATATACTCAAAATCTGAAACAAAGAGTTAAGGCTACATCACTACACAAGGTTAACTCATTTTACCGTGTAATGTTGTTTTAGTCATTTTTGTAGAAATTAATTTTGTAATCTCTGATAGTTGTCATCATTTGTGGAGCGAGTGAGTCAGAAAAGAGTGGGATTTTACTGTTGGAAACTATTCATCATTAATTATTTTCGCACTTACGAGGTATCATATTATAATAAATGAATATTATTCTATTAAAAATATTTTTTAAATATTTGACAGGTGTTGGCGCTAATGAGTATGTTTTTCTTAAAACTAGTGGAAATGTCTCCGAAAATATAATATCTTGCGCATCTATAACTTTCGCTCATTAATAGTGAATATTGAAAAAATAGTCACTATAACAACGAGAAATTTATTAGAGTGGAAATTTTTTGCTATAATTTAACGCTATAGATGACTGAATATAACTAACAAAATAAATATCGAACATAACGTATAGCGTTCTCAAATTAACTTCAAAATTTAAACTGAGGTCAAACTTGTTCGGTTTTATTAAGGTCTATTTAAATGAGGGATTAATATGGGTCAGTATAATCCACAACATATTTTAGGGATTAGTGGTCAAAAACCCTTAAAACTCGGATTAGTAACTTCTGTGTTTTTGTAACATCCGTTTAATAATAATGGCCAGTTAGGTATAATTTCGAAGCGCTTCTTCCAAAAGTATGTAATTTTGTAATTTAATGCCCTCTTTGTTCAATTTTCTGAATTAAAATTTAAGTTTAGCGCTGAAATAAAAAGGAGTGATTAGTAAAATAGAAAATTAATTTAAGCCCTGATTGCTGGCATTTTATCTCCGCCTTAAAGAAATCAGAATAAGATTGACCTCAGTTTAAATTTTGAACTTAAATTGAGAACGCTATAAATAGAACAAAAATAATTATATATTCCATTTTTATTGATGTTTTATTTTTCCTTGAATATGTAATTTTTAAATATTAGAGTACATATTGCTATTAATAGCTGTTAGCTTTAAATGCAATATAAAAGGCAATACAATTAATTAAAGATAAACTGAATGTATATAACTGTCATTTTTTGGTGGAGTAGTATAATCACGCGATATTGTTTGCTTCAAAAAGCAGTATATTTTAAGCAACAAAATTTTCCATTTAGGTTTATTTTATTAGGAATTAAAGAAAAATTAATGCAATCGTCATTTATAAAACTTTCTTAAATTATTGTTATTCGTACTTTTTTAAAGCTAACCGAGAAAATTTATGAGTAACTTACTAACAAATATGAAAAATTTTGAATTTGAATTTGATGCCAGTAAACCTTTACCACAACAAATTATCATCAATAATGCCGGAAACCATTTCTATGAGTTGGGTTTGTGGCAGTTTCGTGTTGGTAATGCTAAGCGAAGTAAAGTATATTTTAGTCCAAACGTAACTCTACTAATTTCTATAATATTATACGTTCGAGCATTCATTTCGATTATCGTTAATGACGAGACTAACACAGCGTTCTTTTTTAAAATCGGAGATTTAAGTTACTTTATAAATATGCGACCTCAGTTTACCCTGTGTATAATGTTACTGTATTTTATGGCACTCATCAGTCAAGCGATACATTACTGGAATTACACTCACAATATATGGCCGACATATATGAAAGTGTTTGAAATGATGGCCGGATTGCGTTCACCACAATCTGTTGGTCTCAATGATAAAGAAATGATCTTTAAAATTATTAAAACCTCTCGTAAAATATTAAATTTCACGAGTATTAATACTAAAATATTTCTCCCGATTGTTGTATTTATGGGACATTTCGTTCCAATAGGCATGAACTGTACTCCTCTAGAGGTTATGTTGTATGCATTTCCGTGGTCTTTGATATATCTCTATGGCGGCGGATGGTTCTGTTATGTGGTTATCTGGCAAATCACGTACTTTTATCTGATTTGCTATTATTTAAAGTTAAAACTCAGAGTTATTTATGGCAAAATGGAAATGAATAACCATAAGGTCATAAGCAATTCAGATGTTGAGTCGATTCTTAAGTCATTAAGTGATGTTTATTTGGAAATAACTGATTATAATAGTAATTTTTGGGGAAATTTTGCGTTCTGGATATATTTGACATTTTCGTCTATCACTTGTTTATCACTGTATAGCGTATTGTTTGGCAAAATGGTAATCATTAGTAGAGTAATGTTCATATACGGCACAGCTTTTTTCGGTTCAGTATTAATTGGTTTTATGAGCATTGCTTCTTCACTGGCTTACGAAACGTCAAAGTCGTATAAACTTTTATTGAAATTTAATTCTCGCATCGCTAAACAACGCGTAAATACATCAGCAAAAATAAAAGTAAATAGTATTGAATTGTAAATTGAAATAAAATTTTAATGGGATTAATATATTTTATTTTACACAGTTATCATTATTTTTGGAAAAAGTTAGTAAGAAAAGAGTTGGATTTTACTGTTGGAAACTATTCATCATTAATTATTTCCGCTTTTATGAAGTATAGTATTTTTCTTTTGATTTAAATCTCTTCTAAATTAAGTAAAATAGCTATAAATTTCTTCAAGAAATTACCAAAATAGCATTAACTATAGCACTTAATTTTTTAAAAAAATTATAAAAATAATATTGGCGGCAATATAGGAATAACACTAAACTTTTGGCAAACCGGAATATAACGTAAATGTTTTTATTTGAAAGAAAATATAATATATTCTTTAATATTTTCAAAAATATCATTTATGTCTAAATCAATTTGAAGTAATTCAAACTTATAGCGCAAATAACTTACTTCTAACTTTATATAAAAAACTAGCAAATGCTATAAATAAAAATTATTTTGAGACTATTATTAATTAATAATATTTATTAACTTTTATCTAGATTTTAGCGCTAATGGGAATGCTTTTCCTAAAAATTGTGGAAATGTCTTCAAACAGATCTCACTAAGATTTAACGTTTAAATTTAATCATTTTATTTACTTTAAGCTTACGTTATTATTTAAAGTATCTTATATTGTTATATAATTTTATTTTAACTTTGAATACCATTTATTGTAATTTTTCCATAACTTTTAACTTAGTACTGCATTATTTTTCTGTATTAACTATAGCTCATAGAAATACTAATATTAATTAAAATTAATTACAACTCATAAATTACGTTTTTATTCAAATTAAAATTTTATTCAAAAAAATAACAAATAAACTAAGGATTTTTCCATTTTTTTTTGTTTACAGCTATAATAGAGAAAATTTATATTGTTTTTCACTAACGCGAGCAGAATAGAAATATTTTTTATGAGAATGATATATCTATTATATATATATAATATGACTGAATAATCAAAAAAGATTTATAAATTAATTTAGTGTTGTATTTGATTTTTGAGTTGGGTTTGAATTTAATTTCAAATAAAAATTCAATAAAAAATCAAATCAAAATCATTTTGATATGAGAAATCAAAATTAAATTGTAATTCTTAGACGTTGATTAGACACAAATACAAAATAATTAATAAACAAATAAAATGTCAACTAAAATATGATTCCATAATTACAATATTGATGATTAAATAAACTCTAAATGACCCTAAATAAATCAATTCAATTCGTATGGATATGTATGGATCCGTACGGGAGTCTAATATAATGCGAAAAAATTAAACTTATAAAGTTTTGATAAAATTATTTAAATTTTTGTCGATTATAAGAAATTTCATTAATATTATTATATTTAACAATTTAAATGTTCAATAAATTATTTATGCTAAACAATATATATATAAACTATCAGTATTTATAGCGCATTTAAACAAAAAGACTTTTTAAATTTACAGATTTATTCTCGAATCCGTGATTGCAACTCAAATCAGACGTGCTATTGAATTGAATGGTACGAGACTGCGATGCACTCTTTGTCGGCTTTTATTAGGCGCCACTCGAAAG
>JAQIVF010001312.1:0-14644 GCA_034698365.1 Steganacarus magnus
TTTATTAATTCTATTTAGAGATGAGTGTACCATTCTATCCATTATTTATACAATTATTGCAATACAATCAGTTAAAATTTGCTTTTTTGATAAAAACAATTTCTTCTCATTAAAATTAATTATCTAACATTAACTAATTTTAATTATAGATAAGATTCTGCTTTAATAATAACACTCATCAATCAATTAGTAAATATTATAGTTTCTTATAGTTTTTTTGTGACTATTATTATTATTGTGCGTATTATTATGGTTTACTAAATAAATAACTGCATTCATACGTGTCATTCTTTCCCGGAAATATACGTTATTCTTAATCACATTTATACGCAAAACAGAAATTAGCTGTAAACTTATTTTTCTTTAAAGTTCATTATAAAGTTGTTATTGTATTGTATTTTATATTATGATGCGTTAAAAAATATTTAGTTTTTAAAGCCTGAAAATGGTATTTAAACATATTTAGATTTTGGCTCAATAATACTATAATCTATTGATTCTGATTTTCATTTTTAGATTTTGCGATATCTATCCTAAAGTAATAAGTAATTTTACAGTTAATTGAGTCCTTAAAATACAATAAAATGAGTACTTATATAATATAAACACAGGAACAGACGTATATTTAAAAATCACGAGTTGAACTCTTCTCAGAGACTGTGAGATTATAATAATTAAAACTTAATTAATGACTCGTGTGATGACTGATCGATAAGATTGATATGATAAATGTCAATCGTTCACAACACTTATCTAATATACTAATGTCTCAGAAATTTTTCGCGTAACACAATAGAAATGTTAGGGGGAGAGGGATATGTTAAAGGAGTGAGAGGGAGAAAGAGAGGGACGCACAAAATATTAAGGGAGAGAGTCTAAGAGTGCAATTATGAAAGTGTTGCGTTAGTATAAACGTTTGATACAGTTTGATACTTCAATTTAAACGAGAATTATGTATGTCTGTGTGTTTGTTTGTGTGTGTGTGTGTGTGTGTGTGTGAGAGAGAGAGAGAGAGAGAGATGGTAAAACAAACAAAAACGTTTTCTTTAACTTTGGATGTCATATAATATATTAAATTAAATCACTAGATTTTTATGGTAAAGTTTTTACCGTGTTTTCTAGTTATTAGTAGAGTCGCGATATTCAGGACTAAAAACAGTGAACATTCAGGAGGGAAAAAGGAAAAAAGTTGAAAATTAAAGAATTATTCAGGAAAAAAAATTTTCTTAACAAAATTATAGAATTTTATTGTAATTAATAATCAAATATTTCTCATTGTTTGGTTCAAGCAAGTTATATATTTTATAATATTTAAAAATCATTATTGTGAAAGAATATCTTTGTAGTTTTTGGTTCACTATTGAAAAATCGGCATCATTTATAACTATTTTATAATTTTAAAAAGAAGAGTAGTTTATTTAGCATTTTAACTATACTTTCTTTTTAAATTAACAAAATATTAGACTAACTTTCAAAAATACAGCAAAATTTTAAACTAAAATTAAACATTTCTATGTCTTTCACGACAATCCGGAATTTAAGGATTATCCCTATTTTCAGGAGTAAACAATAAAATTCAGGATTTTTATGAACAAAAAATAGGTCTTAAAATGCTTGTATTAGACTGACTCGCGCACATATTCTGTTGTACCAGTTGTACGATCACTTAAAAAGAAAAAAGATTTTCCTGAATATCACGACTCTAATTATAAGCTGATTATTATTTAAATGTTATTTCAATTTAATTTTTTAATTTTTTTATTGTAAATAATGTGGGAATTAAACATAATGTGTGAATAATTAATAATAAATTTTTTGATTTTAGGTTTTACTGTTAAACCTATTACTGATTTATTTAATTAGTCATTCATTGTACGCAATGGCATATTGTGACCATCCGACACCGCGAACGACCACGAACCCCGGATTGTGAAGAGTAGTAATACGTTTAGTTAAACTTTAGAGAAATTTCAATGAGTTGAACAAGTAAAAATGAAATGAAGTACGAATTATAAATAAATATGACACGAGATAAAGAGACAAAAAGTTAAAGTTTATTGAACAGAACATCACTTTTTATACAATACGAATTGCACTGACAAGCATGTCTGGTGCAATGCGGTAAATGGCTCTGATTCGCTACATAGAGTTACGTCACATACTAGTAAAATTGATTAAACATTTGATATAGGTTTACTTTTGAAAATATAGCTGAGTACAAAGAAATAGCCTACAATTTACCCTCTAAAATTTCGTCAGATAGAGCAATATGTCATCGTTCTTTGACTAATCGAAGAACTATAACCAGCGCGATATCTTACGAAATTTTACAAATATGATTTATTTTAGATTTTTATACTCAGTTATTATTAATTTTAACATAGTACATATATATTTATATTTTTTATTTTTATTTTTTATTTTTATTTTTTATTTTTATTTTATAGTGTTAGATAGTTAGATTAAATAAGACATTTATTTGGTTCATAAATTTATATTTTAATTTTTATATAAGTGATTATTATAGATAAGGATTTGAGAAACATTAATCATTATATTAGTGAAAACATCTATTATTATATTAATGAAAACATCTATTATTATTTTAAGTGAATTTTAATTTTTCTATTAATTAGTTTTTTTTTAATTATTTTGACACTTGTTATATTTTTAAGTAATATGTTAGTGTTATAATTATAGTAGTAATATCAATAAATACATATCTATATTTTGGTACTGAAACAAACATCAAACATCATCTAATAATTTTATAATTCTTCACGCAACAGTTAGAATATTAATGTCTGAAACTTGTCTCTTAATTCTCTATTAAAAAGTAGTTGTCTCTCAGAACTTTTACCTTTAGAACTATTATTTCCACTATTCGAAAAAAGGAATTTAAAAACACATTCAACTATTGATTCTATCTCTTCTTTATTAGATTTGAAATTTAACCAATTTTCTTTTACCTTTTCACAATAATTAAGTCTTTTGAGATGTTTAAAATATTGTTTACCATGTTTTAAAGAATATTTATAAAGTCGGGCAGAATAATTAGCTTTACTTTCTGAGTTGTCAAAAAATTGTTCTTTCAATAATTGATTTGTAAGATAGCTTAATGGGGCGAAAATAATAGTATTAGGCTCATCTTCATTTTCAAAATAAATTTTTAATTCAAAATAATTGGGTGGAGAAGAGTTATTAAAGCCAAGAATTTGAAACATCTTCAGTAGATCAAATCCTACCAATAAATACATTTGGTAAAAACATGCTAATTCATTTCTTATTACTACTATGTTATTATCAATAAATTTATTATAAGCAATATATCCGCTTTCATCACAAAGCGAAACTTTTAGAGTTCTTCCGTTTGGGCTACTATTTTTATTACAAACATATTCAATTGAAATGCCCAAAAAATGAATAACTGGATCAGTTCTTAATGGGTCTCGTAGACATTATTCTTGAATAGACAATCCAGTGTTTTCTCGTTGGATGTTGTCTAGTTCTCTAAATATTTGGTAAAGAGGTCGGTTGTTGGGAAATGGACTGTCCCACGGGCTGAAAATTATGTCTGTATTCGGACCATAACTGGATGAAATATTTTGAGATGTGCTCGGCTGATATAATGGTACATTATCTCTTTTTTCGCATGCCATTTTTTTAGTAAATTCTTTTTATAAATAATATACAATTAGCAAAAGTATATTAAAAAATGAATTTGATTCAAAAATAAATGTAGTTAATCATGCGGTTAATAAACTATTAAGATTTTCATTACCTTTATTTCTTGTTCAGTTGTTTTTAAAGAATAGAATTCAGCAAAATAATATGTGTATTAAAGTAAGAATTAAATTATATACAAAATCAATGGTAAACAGAAAATTATTACTTTGCGTTTTTTGATGTAATAGAACTTTTCGTAAAGTTATCAGACACGAGCTTTCATACAGACTAAAACTAAGGTATTTGGTAACTATTATGTTAAATGTGAATAGGAGGAGCATAATGCAGTCTCATTTTGCTTGCATGATAATATAATAAATATTTTAAAACATAGAAATTGAATGAACCAATGTGATAATACATTTGCTATTATATTTTTGTTATTTAATTTTTATTTTGAAATAAATGGATGTTTATAAAATTTGGCACTGCATTACACAAATAATTAATTACTATAAATTTTAAAAAGTCATAGTTATGATTTTAGAAAAAATAAAAATCAAATCAAAAAATTTTGGAAAAATAAATTTCTAATTATGTAAATTTTATAAATTATAACCTTTTTAATAAAAATTTTTATTTTATTATTTTTAAGTAGAGTAATCTTTAAAAATTAAGAATAAACTATTTGCGCAAAAATATAGGGTACATTGTTATATTAGGCATAGTAATTAGATTTTGTTTGGTAAAATTGGTTTTTTGCCTCTAGTTCAAGATTTTGCGCAATTCAAAAATTTTTAGATGGGTCTATCCGATGCAGGTAATTGCCCTTCATAATACATTAAAATTTTGGCATTGCATTTTGTTTTGGAATGGCATTGCATAATTAATTATATAAATTAAAAATATAAAGTGAAATATCTCCGAATTCGTATTATATATAGCTATTATATCACTATATGCGGTAGAATTTATTTTGGGAATGCGTACAATATATGTAACATATACTAAACTCATTGCCAGCGCATGTAATAAAATAAAGAAAATTCAGAAAAATATCGATCGATATTTTTGCTTCGTAGAAAAGCTCATTTTAGGCGTTTGCCGTTATACAGAATAGTAACGCAGTTATTTTGTCTCTTAAAATTAGTTAAAAATTAGCTTAAATTTAAGTCCTAATTATGTCAGTTCATCATATATCTACTTCTAAATGTGTCAAACGCGATCACAGGCTGTTGTTATCGCCAATTTCAGGCTCGCCGGTACCCTCCGATACCACTGAATGTCAGTCTCCATTGCTTCGCAGTGCATCGAGCTTTTCATGTTCAATCGTGGTACCGGATCACGGTAACAAATCCTTCGGGATAAAAACCGGTGGCCACGGTCAGAAATGACTATTGCACGGCCACACGTGGAAAAGAGCACGATCGCTTCATTAGAGTAACACTCACAGCATGCTATAATTCATATTCACAAATTTTAACTTCAAAAATAGGGATAGTTTAGGATAGGTTTTTAGCTTAGCTTAGGGTTAAAATTGCAAGTCTCTCCGCGCCTAAGGAGCAATTTCAAGTGCTCAGCGCTAATTGTGGTGCTGAGTGGAAATTGATAGAGATCTGGCGGTCCAACGACTTGCGGTTTTAAACGGGTTTAGATATACAAGTCCCCAAAAGATGAAACAACGTCCCTCCCAAACTCTAACTATCTTTGAATCGTTTCAGATTATGGAAGATAATCATACGAGAACGTCCGCCAGAAGCAAAATCACAACCAACTGGTTAACTTCTGCTTACGAATAATCAAAAACATCATCTCTACGCGAGTACTCTGAACTGTGGTTCAGAGGAAAGAATATGAAATTTCGAGAAGACGCGAGACAAAATTTTATTGAAATTGGAGTCGAGGGTATCAGTAAATAATTAATATTACTTAATTCTTTTTCATTAAAATATATTCTTTTCTGTTCTTTTTATATAGAATTTGGCTTATATGGTTTAGACAAATTCAATGAGTGTGAACGTAATTGCATTTTTGAATTGGCGACAAGTTTAAAATTATTAACTAAGACTGTTGTGGACAACTTAATAATATATCAATACGCCGATGAATATAACAAAGCAATGTCAATTTGTTCAAGAGACGAAAATTTACACGTTATCGTTGCAATATCGTCATACTTATCAGGACTGTATGAAAGAACTCCACTTTATATTAGTTCAACGGAAGAGAAACGATCAAAAAAATCTAAACATCATAAGTAATCTTTAAAACCAAGAAGATAAAATTTAATAAGACCTTCAGTTTTACAATACATTCCATGCACAAGTTCGCAAACAATAAATGAAGAAACTGTTTCAAATGAAAGCAATGTAATTGAAAATGAGGTAATTTTCTATATAGATTAAATGTTAATTTTTAACTGAATATATATTTATAGGCTGCTATTGATATCGAACAACGAGCAAGTGATGCCACTGATACGTCAAATAATAACAACTCAACTGATGTCGATGAGAACAATATTACCGCACCAGCAAACAATACTCAAACACTTTCGGATAACAATTCTATCATAGTTGAACCACGCATTAATAACCCTATTAATGAAATGGAAAGTTTTTCAACCGTTAATGTTTCAGAAATAAATCTTACGACTCAAGTTGAAATTATTGACACACATCTAGAAGCTAGTACTAATGCTGCAACAAACGATATACCAACTGATAGTAATTCAACTGCTGGAACTTCTCAGAGTGTAACAACTATAAACAATTTCCATCATTTCCACTAACAAAACACACGATATACCAACTATTAATACCTCAAACGCTAGCACTTCTCAAATTATAACCATAGAGTATTTCAGAAACAAATACACATTCTCTTCGTTCACTTCCAGTAGCTAGAAAAGAAATTCGTTTACCAGATGGAAAATGTAAAGAGTTCATTGAAAGTAGAATAAAGCACGGTTACAATAAGATTTATAATCATGAAATTCACCGAATTGTTAGAAAATCTGAAAGGTATCAATATTATTATGTGGTGAAGTGGAAAAATCATAGTTCAAGATATAATAGTCATGTTTTCGTGGATGATATTAGTCAATATTTGGTGCAATTATTTCTTAAACCTACTGATAAAAACTATGATAGAAGTTTTGAGACAAACTTTGAACAAGAAGGGGCATCACATAGGAAAAGAAAAGGAAAAATAACTAAAGAAAATTTACTTGTTTTTAAGGGAAAAGCCAACAATATTTATAATCAAGTAAAAGAAAAATACACAAGAATTGGAACATACAATACACAATTCAAAGTGTTTGATAAGTAAGATATTTAATACAGATTAATATAATATTATAACTTAATTGATTTATTTAGTTGTATGGATAATGACGGTAACATGAAGTCTGGGGCTGACTGAAGTTGTTTAATTTGGGCCGAATTAAAGTCAGAATTTTATAAAGTGATGATAGATTCAAAATTTCTGTTAATGAACGAAAAGCTTTGTATTAATAATATGTATAAGTAAACAACGCTCTAAAAAACGCAAAGAGTTAAATGTTGGTCAATCCTATTTCGCTAATCCTGATATAACTTCAAAAAAAATTAGATTATTAGATCAAACAAAAACCATTTTACTCGTTTCTACCAGTGATACTGAATTGAAAACTTTGAATAAAGAGAAAAAATTTTTTAAACACGCAAGACTAGTTATTGTTGATAACGAAAATGGCAAAAAACAAAGTAAATGTAGTAACCTTCTCTTTAGTCTAATGAAATATTAAAAATATGTTATCTATTTTGTTTACGTTTTTGAACCTCTTTGTGAATCTGACGCAAATGAAAAGTACTTGAGAAAATTTATAGATAAATTTTGTGGAAAACTTTATAACAAAAAAGAGACAGTAAAGATGTGGTTTGGAAATCAAGTTTACTGGATCTCTGGACTGCATACAAAGTGTTTATCAAATGATTGCCAATTTAATCGATGGTTATGATTATAAAGATCAAAATTTTAAAGAATATAAAATAACTTAAATATATGTGTATAAATGTGTTTATTCAATTATTTCTCTCTAAAGCAAATATTGTAGTTTTTTTATAATTATTATTTGTGCAATGATGTAAAATTCAATCTATAAATTATTGTATTTAGAATATTTAACTAAAAAATTAAAGTTTTTCTTTGTAACTTTTCTTATTTTATTCTTATTCAATTCATGTAACATAAAATATATGTATTTTATAATAATTTTAGGTAATAAATTTCTAAAAGTCCTTCATAATTAATTCTATTTAAATTTGATCCATCATTTATCTCGAGATAGTGTTTAAACACTTTTAAAGTCCAATAAGTATCATTCGATGCATTGTGAAACCCATTATGAATGCTAATGTTGAATGTTTTACAAACTCGCTCTAATGAGAGTTTATTTTTACAATAATTGAAATCTTGTTCAACATTACAAGAATAATAATCCTGCAGATCAAAATAATCTAAATTATGGTTTTCTAATCATAAACTCAACAGATTACTGTACATTTGAAAACCTATAACTATTCTATTTTTCAAAAGATTTAATACTTTATTCTGTACTTCATTAAAACAAACGAAGTCTTCACTAATGAAGGTATTGGTTTTGAATCCAGTAATTATATATATATATTTATTCACAATAAATGATCCTTTTTTGTGGTAAACCTTGGCATTATAGAGTTCATTTCCATCAAATGCTCTTAGTGAAACGGTCGCACAAATACTTTTGTGAAAACTTGGCAATTTTGGATATCTTTTTGTACTTAAAGACACGAATTCGCAGTCAAGAATTACAAAGTCACTCATTTTATTTTTTAAACCATGGCACTTTAACTTCATTTATTATTTTTGGTTCATTTAAAAATGTAGATGTACCAATAAATAATATATTTTCCGGTTCACATAATTTTTCAACTTTTTTACTTCTAAGTTTAATATAGTTATTTAATCGCCTAATAGTTACGAATTACGCACATCAGTTTAATTCTTTTTATCATAATTAAATCTGATATCGTAGAAATTATTTCTTTTATTATTTTTATTCTAGATTCTATATCAACTTTTTTCAAACAGAAATCTTGATCCTTCATAGCACTCGATAATGTCAAGATTTCCTCATTTAATGGGAATAGTTCGACACTATTTCTTTTACATTTTAATTTAGATAAAAGCCTATTCTTCCTGTTTGAACATATTTTTATAATTTTCTTGATATCGGAAACATTAGTAAATGTTTTCAATAAATATTTTATCTTACATCGTTTATCTGACATTTTAATATTTATATTAATTAAAACTAATTTTTTTAACTGCAAATTGTTTTAAGTCACAAGAGTAGCACTCAAATAAAATTCCATCTTCATAAGCATTGATATGCAAACACTGGTTGCACTCTTTTTCATGAAATTTAATTATGCTTTTAATTTGTTTTTTAAATGTAAGTATATTTCTTTCCAAATAAATCAAAGTCTTACAATGAGAACATTCTAGAGAGTGAGATAGATTTAAAAACATCAGAGTATAATAAAATTTTGGGCAAAGTATTTCATAATGCTCCAACATTTCTCTCTTAAATTCTATATATTTTCTCTCTATTTTGCACAAATAATTCAAGCGTATATCACTGACAATATTAGAATTTTAATTATATTTTAAATGGCACATATTTAATTTAAGTCAAATTTTTATCTACAACACATAATATTAAGAATTTAACACATTTTTCTTGATGAACACGAGATTAAATGAGTGCAGATATTTCTAGACTCAACATGTGCAACTTTAGTAACATTGGCAGCGAAGAATCTAATTTTCTAGCCAATAGGCTTATATTATCTACTATGCAAAGCGTAAAAGTCTTTGGTTATTTATAGATATTGTAGCGTATAATAAATTATGAATGAGAATACCCCATAGATCCGAACATCATTTTCCAAGAATATATATTTAGAATAATTATGAATTATGGAAGGAACTTGATCTATTCATCAATATCACATATTTTGACGAAAATCTATTCTAAGAGTTTGTTTAATAAATATTACACAATGTAATCACTACATATTCACATTACAAACAACAATACAACGAACATTAAAAATAGAAGTTAAATTATTTATTTTTTTTATACTAATGTATTTCCATTTAAAGTATCGAAGTTTGGCTCATCGGAAAATTGAGGACAACGAGGAAACGGTTCGATAATAAACAATTGTCGACGAATAGAAAGCTCGAAAATTTTAGTTAATCGATTATCTCGTTTATAATAAAAAATCGAAAGTATAGCTATTAAAACTATAACTGTGTAAACTCCTATTATTGTGAAAGGTACCTTCTATTTAAATACTAAATTCTTTTGTGGAATTTTAAATTTATGTAATTCCTTTCTTATAACAAGAAAAACAAAACCATCATTTATATCATAATAACAAAGATGTGGTTGATATTTATTTAAATCTGTATCTTTTGGTAATGATATATTTGTTATCGGGCTAAAGAAAATTCTTTTATCTACATAGTTTCTTACCCAATTATTACCAATTTTTGTTAAAGCAGATTTTAACAAATTAAATTGTGTTGCTAACTCTGCTAAAATTCTTCCATATTTAACTTTATCTTGTCGATCAAGAGAAGTGAACTGAATTCTTTTCATTAAAAACATCTTACTAAGCATTGTATCCACAGAGTTGCTATATAGATTGGCTTAATACACTATTTCATTCTGATTTGAGATACATAATGCATGTATTGGTTCTACAATTGACACATTATACTTTTCTTCAAAATAGATATTAAGAGACACATCCCTACATTTACATGATAAGCTGAAAATGGAGTAATTTCTTTAAATTCTGTATTAAATAAAACAATGAAATCTGTCAAAGTTAGTGATTTTCTGTTCACCGTTAATTACTGAATTTCCTATACGAACAATACTTCCTTTGTTATTTTCAGCCATTCAGCTTTTTCTTAGGAAAAGTATAAACCGCTGTAGGCTCCTAACTCATGAGATAATTCAATAAAACACTGCATTTTTCTTAAGTCATTAGTAGTGTATTTTAGTTTAGTAAGTGGAGTGTAAGCTTGTAAAGTATACCACATAGATCCGTATTGATGTCTAATACAACATCTAAATGTAGTTGTATTTGCGGATTTTAATTGTGAAGATTGACTACGGAATTGATCTTTGTTTGGAAATGTGATGATTCTTACAGGAGGAGGTAGATCTGTCTGATTTACACTGGGTAAAGGCATTAATCCAACATATTTTGTTGTCAAAATGCGCTTTATTTATCGGTTAAACTACAGAATTTATAATCTGGGTGTTGAAGAAAATATATAGTTTAAGTGATTCTAACATTTTATGCAAGTTTTTCATCAATTCATGTACGCCTAAACACGTTTTTGTTATAAATTTGTATTGATTTATTAGCTGATTTATTTTAATTTTCTTAATACTTTTATTGCTTTTTACTCTTCGATGTAAATAAAGTTTTTGCATATTATTCTAACAGACTATTAGTTTATGACTTTTAGTATATTTCACTTTAAATTTGTCAAGATATTAACAATGTTATTTTCAAAATCGTTTAATTATTGCTCTTTGCAGAAAATTCACTTTGATGTAAATCATAACTTTTTCAAGATTTCAAGATCTTTACTGAGAAGTTCGATTTTCTTTTCAAGGTACGCATTTTCACTTTTTAATTATTTAATACAACGTTTCGCATTTGTACGTGTAGTGGAAGGTGTAAACTTTTTACGAATATTTCGAGACATTTTGTAATGTAATTACGTCTATAATAAACTCGATAACTGATTTAATACCAACATACAATGAGTATAGTTTATGTATGAGTTGACTAATTTTCGTATATTCTCATCAGAGTTAATTAAACACAATTCTTTAAATGAATTAACAAGGTCAAGTGAATATAATAATTCTTTCTCAAGAAGTAAGACTTTCAATATTAATATTTTATTGAAAGCTTTAGCTGATTCGAGAGCAACAGTAATTAACAATTTAGAGATATCAGTCATGAAGTTTGTAATCTAAGTCAATCATTATTTTCAACTTTTGAGGTTTTCTTAATTTCATTAAAAAACTTTCGTCCAAGAGTTAACAACTCAATGGTTTATAGAAAAAGCTTTAAAAAGTCTGATACTCCACTGAGCTATTCTAATAAGTTCTATTCATTTGTTAATAAGAAAAATTAACTTATCTTTTGAGAGACGTTTTGCTGGGGATTTTTTTGTTGATCCCACTTCTGACACCAAAATGTGACCATCCGACACCGCGAACAACCACGAACCCCGGATTGTGAAGAGTAGTAATACGTTTAGTTAAACTTTAGAGAAATTTCAATGAGTGGAATAAGTAAAAATGAAATGAAGTACGAATTATAAATAAATGTGACACGAGATAAAGAGACAAAAAGTTAAAGTTTATTGAACAGAACATCACTTTTTATACAATACGCATTGCACTGACAAGCATGTCTGGTGCAATGAGGTAAATGGCTCTGATTCGCTACACAGAGTTACGTCACATACTAGTAAAATTGATTAAACATTTTATATAGGTTTAGTTTTGAAAATATAGCAGAGTAAAAGAAATAGCCTACAATATTATTTGTATTTTGAAAGCAAAATTAAATTATTAGTGAAAGATTATAATTATGATTTGACACCGATTCAAGCGGTTTCCGTGTGTTTTGATTCGAAATACATAAACCAAATCAGGAGAAATGAATTTTATAGCAATTTTATTTTTAATAACACTAAAATCAGAATCGACTTGAATTTATTAAATCAATTCAATAAAAAATTTATTGAACATTTTATATATGGAAAATTTTACGGACAACTGAATAATAGTTTTAATATTAATGGCGAAACAATATTCAATATATTTCGTGTGATGAGCAGCTACACTGTATTAGAATTTACAAAAAAATTCGCTGTTTATGTTTCACATTTTTTGCAGTCACAAACAATAACAGTTTAAACAAAATTCAGTCGAAATCTGTACCAATGAAAGTGTTTTGCATTTTTTATCCTTAAACAAATCCCATTCAATCCATTGTAAAGTGTGATCAGCTGAATGAAATTTTTTGAAAAAATATTTTAAAATAATTAATTTTATAAAGACTAACTCACCATATATTAAGTAAAGTAAAATAACGAAAATAGCGATATAACACAAACAAATAATTTTTTTAATATTTGCGTATTCAGCGCAGACACTGACTGTTAGCCTCATTCTCATAGCACGCCTTTATTGCGTCGTCGTATGTGTTGCATGTCTACATTATCCAACATTTTGAATCATTTCTCATCCTTGTAAATTTTCCAATCACCGAATTGTATTTATTTTTCAGTTTTTTTCATTTAATATAAAATATTATATGGTTTTAATGTTAAAAATAATAACTAAATTTATCATTTGTGAAGTGAAATAAAACAATTACGACGACAGCTGATTTTATGAAACACTTCATGTTTATATATATTTGGTAATTGGTTTCTCTTGTTGTGTATGGAGTCGTAGATTATGATGACTAGTTGATAATCCAACCTCAAGACATAATAGCTTAAGAATAGAACCGTTAGTACAATGTAAGGCAGAATAATGTGCAAAAACAACACACGTTCTGTACAACGAAATTCACGTATAATTGAAATCAATTTAAAACATAGGAGAACATATTGTTAGAGAAATTAATTAATAATTAATCTATTAACACTTATTTTTATTTTTATCTTAAATTTTTTAATACAGATTTATAATTTATACCATATTTGTTGAATTTTACAGTTTAAAAAAGATTAATTAAAACTTTAGAAACAAAGAATCGTGCATACGATGCGAGCACTTTTGGTATCAATTTGAAAGGTATTTAAAAAATAAACGTGTGCCACACTATTAGTGATCCATATGAACACTATATACTTAAAACAAGACAGTAATATTTATGATAGAGATAACTATTTAATGTACCTTATTGTTAGGACAGTGTGTTAAAATATTTTAATCATTGTTTCTCATATGGATATTCTAACTAAACAGACAAGTAAGTTATAGTTTGTAGACTATTAAGTATTAAGATATTGCAAGGAAGGGACAGACTGATAGGACTGAGGAAAACTAAAGAAATCGTTTGATTATTTAAATATAATTTATTTTGACATAAAAAATTCTAAACCATTGATTCGTGTCATTATTTTTGGGATATGCGATCACTTTCGCGGACTCGTCTCTACTCTTTTGTTCGACGTCTAACACCAGATTTCTAAACTCGCATCGAATAGTGTTGTCCGCATCAAAATACCACTTTTGCCACGGATTACCGTTAGCGGTATAAGTGATCACACTTCGACCATCGCCTTGACTAATATCCAGTACATAACTTTTTGATTAAAAAAAATTCACATTTAAAATTTTAATTTATAGTTGGAAATTCAATTACTTATTGAGTGCGCTTTGAATCATTCCGTTTCTATATTCCCACAGTTGGTTACGTCCGCCATTGTATGAGTACATTATAATCTCGGCGTTTGGCTTGCGATTCGCTTCCTTAATATCGAGAACCAAACCGGTGTCGATGTTTTTAATATAAAACTGTCTCTCTTTATGAGTTTGCAATAACATATATTCTGTGTTTTCCAATTTACTTTTAGCGTCTGCGAGATCTGTTTTAATTGTCTCGAGATCTTTTTTTGTTTTATCAAGTTCGGCATTTGTGTGTTCGACATACTTTTTGAATGATTCTTTTAAGTCCATCATATTTTTCTGCAAATAAGAGAACAGCCAGTTTTGTTGGTTTTGACAAACAACGGAGTGGTTTCTAATGCACGGCTCTTTCAACCACTTTCCGTGCGATGGCTCAACCATTTTCATTAACACACACTCATATCCGCTATCATTAATGGGATAACC
>JAQIVF010001313.1:0-14637 GCA_034698365.1 Steganacarus magnus
TAATTAACTATTTTCGTTATTGAGTTTTCGCTTAGTTATGATAACTATATAGTTAACGAAAGGATAGTAGAACCCACCCCTGAGCAGTTGTGGCACTACGTAATTATTACCCCATTTTTAAACTGTGTTAACTCTATATTAGCCCAAAAGCTGTATATCTAATTTTGAAGCGTGTGAACTGTATGATGCATTAGTATGCTTGATGTTGTAATACATGACTGTTATTGCGCTTTGGTTTAGCAATATATGGTTAGGTATTGGACGGACAGTTCGCTTTGTTTATGTTGTGTTGATGTAGTGCTCAAATGGTGTCTATTAGTCATAAAATTTGGTGAACAATAACTGTTGTGTTGATTATAATAGAGTGGCGTATTAGTGGTGTTTGTTAATCAACAATCAGTTATTAATTATAGGTTGAATACAATACATGTATTGTTTTCTAATCGGACCCAAAAATTCAATAGTATTGTAGAGTTTGTGATCTCGCTCTGGCATCTTCAGCGGAATCAGACGACGGTGGAGCGACACCACCACCGCGGAAGAGACAGCGATTGTCACAAACTGCGAGTGCACTCCAATCACAATCACAATCAGACTCTAACATGCAATCATTATCGAATGGCTCGCAACTCAATGAGCAAAATAGTGATGAGCCATCTTCGACCACCAGTGGCACCACTAGTGGCACAACCACTGGAACCAATACCAGCAACAGTAGCTCTAATAGTGATTTGAATTTATTGAATTTGCAGCCCAATGGCAATTCTCAGACTAATGGAGAGGTTATTAATGGACTCAATCACGAGAGTAGTGATGATATCGAACACAACAATCACGTGAATATTAAGTCACGCACTGATCAGGACATCATTCGTCTTATTGGTCAGCACTTGCGAGTGCTTGGACTCAAGTATGATATGACCAAACCTTATAATTACTATATTGATTACTATAATCACTTTATATCGCATTATTAACCATATTAACAATGATTAGTCGAACAGTGGAACAGTTGATGCGAGAGTCGGGCTGTCGTCTCGATCATCCCTCTGCTGCCAAATTTCAAACCTATGTTATGGATGGAGAATGGGTTAAAGTATCGAGCAATTATTATTCTTCTTTTCATTTTGATTCTATTCTATAGTTGTGTTTATTTTTTTCTTAAAATAAGGCTGAAATAGCTCTGTTTGAACTTAAGCCACTCCTGGACTCATCAAAAGCCTTAACTGTATGTGTTATCACCTAAATTGTAACTTCTTTTAATTTTCGTCATTTAATCTATGTATGTATAAATCTTAATTTATGAAAGGAAATGAAATTTCTTTTGTTGGAACAAAAATACTTAGAAAACATCGAAGAAGGACACTGTATCGATGCGTTACATTGTCTGCGCAACGAATTAACTCCTCTAAAGCACAACACAGATCGTGTCCATGAACTGAGCAGGTAATGCAGTCAATCAATTCTATTTTTTTAGAAATTCATTATTAGACTATACTTTTCGAAACCAATATTTTGCGAATTTTTTAAAAAAATTTCGTGATATTTATATTTATTATTACGTTTGTTTTTTAACGTGTTTTAATGATTTTATTATTCCATACAAAATATTTCGCATTAAAAAATAGTGTCATGTTTTCATAATTAACACATTCTGTAGTTGAATGTGCAATATTTTCCTTATTAAAATTCATGTGAAAATTTTTTTGAAACAAAAGAAATATAAATGCCTTAAATATGTGATCTCACCTTTAATCAAATTTAGAAAAAAGAATATACATATATATAAATTACAAGATGACAATGAAAATAACAATATAACGACTCATAAAATGATTTTTTATAAACTTTTAAAAATATGTACAGTACAGTAGAGATATAATTTGGATGCGGAGATACGGACTGACAATATGATATAAACATATGGACAGCATTTTAAAAATCTATAATATCTTATTTATCGCTGCGATAAAAATTATTATACTGTACCAGATAGTTATGGACAGTTTAGCGATAAACATTGTAATGATGTCAAGTTTTTGCTGACAAGTTAGCCAATTACTATAAATGGAGATATTGTATACATTTGTTTTATAGGAACAATGTATAGTGTGCTGTTAAATCATTTATTGATTATTTTTTAAAAACAAAATTTAGGCGATTTTTAGAAACAAATACTAATATACTGATATGATTATTAAATATATTATTGTATTTAAAATTGTATACTATATTAAAACCACGATAATATATTGCGTCTATTTTTAAGTTCGCATCAAAAAAATTTTGCTCGATCTTTCTCTAACCCCTGTTTAATGCAATTTTTTTGTTTTGTTTTTCCTTGTTTTTGGCAGAGATTAATGAATCTGAAATGAACTTACCGTACTCTTTGCTTAACATTAAATAAATAGAACTTGAGAACAATAAAAAGGTTCTCTTTTAACATTGATGTTTCGATAAGTCGTGATGTTTTGCATTTATTATTTTTATACCTCAAATGTATTTTTATATTTGATTCTTTCTTTCTTCATCGGTTTCAGATAAATTTTTAAAAGTTTGTTAGTGATTTTAATATCTTATACTGAGATTTGTAAAATAGTAAAAATTCAATAATAATTACCCTTTAATTAAATGATATGACGCAGCTTAACACTTCGGATTTTTTTCGTCTTTATATGGAGTTTAGGATTTTTCATTTTGAATTGTCATTGTCATTGTCATTGGCATTGTTGGTTGAAATTGAAGAGTTTGCCATTTAACATATGGGGTCAAAATATTAACAATATTTGATTTTTAAACACATTTGTCCCATTATTTTTTGATACTTTTTATAACAAAGGAAATTTTTAATTAAAATATAGAATTAATAGATCGAAAAAATTTCCTCCTCTCGTTACATGAAAATTTCAATCGTTAGAAAAGAGTTTTCTATAAATTTTTATTACTATCGCAATAATATTTAAAACTCAAATATAGTTATAATCAGTGAGAATTTACCCAATTGTCTACTCGTTCCCGAAAATCTCTCCCTCTCGACACCCTATATCGCTGGATTCAACATTCGAATGAAATGGTAGTTTTGTTCCATTCAGTGGATGCCTTTCGCTGAACTTGGCTGTGAAAAATTTAATTTTATACTCAAATACCACAATAATTTAAGTCCATTCCCTTATATTTTTTAATTGATCTGCAATTTAGTCGAAAAGGTGGTCACGCTCTGTATATTAGTTGGAGCAGTGCTTTATTTTTCCTTCTTTAAATCAATCAACAATTCAACTTTGAAAGAATTTCAATGCCCTGACGAATCCTAATTATTCATGAAATCTGAATAATACATCAAATAATTTTATCGTGAATCGAGAATTTAAATCACGTCAAAGTTGTTTTTACTGTAAGTGATAGTAGAGTGAATAAACTTTATAATAAATATATTTTTTTCACTATTTCCGAAAAATATATCTTTCTCTTATTTCAATCTTATCTTTATGTTATACGATAAGACTTAAGGATTGCAATCTACTTAATCACTTACGAAACATCTTTGAAAAGTTTGTCAAATTCGATTGTTTTTCATTTATTCTGATAAAAGTTTTAGAGGCAATCTTTCAAATTTGTTTTTATTCCTTTATTTATTAACGTGCTTTGATTAGGATTATTCGATAGAATTATGCATAAAATAATAGCATATATAAAAAGATTTTCGACCATTATTTCGGTTTAGTCGATCTTTTTGCAATGTTTCTAATATGTCAGTATAATCTATTTATTATGTCCAGTTAAAAAAATTTGTCTGTTCGGTAATTTAATACATTTTTACTAGAGATGAGAACAACAAATATTTACCATAAATGGACAATTGAAATGCTTATAATTATGGAAAATTAAAGAGGATTAGATAAAGCACTAATAAAGATGTTCATTTAAACTAGTGTTGATAATAGTTTCAATATAAGTTACAAAAGGTCTTGGCCAGGTCTCAGCCTCTGCACTGTGAAAAATTGTCTTTAAATTCGGTAGGTTTTTTGAGTCACCCTTAATTTTTGGCCAAAATGAGAAAAAATTGTTGCTTAATACCAATGAAATACTACACCAAGAAATTTGAGAATCTATATAGTAAACCTTAGAGGTATGGTCTGGAGTGTAATCATGGGTTATAATCGCAAAAATATACTTTAACCTTAAAGAATAGTTTAAGCATTTATATATTACAAATTATCACATTATTTAGCTATTTTAGTCTCTAGAGACAACATAATTTACCGAGTATTACACATATATTATTTCAGAGTGGAGTTGATTAAACCCTTTTTAGTTTTATTATCTGGCAATGAGTTTAAACATATTTTGTCTGTTGTTGAGATTATATATGAAAAATTTAATAAGTCATTTGGGTTATTAAATGTGCACAACGTTAGTAATACAAACATTCTTCTTATAATAAGTTATTATAAAAATAATTCTATTTTTAATCATATTTCAGAAAAATTTAATTTAATTTATTATAAACTGGAAGAGATAAATGAGTATTGGATAGAGAAATAATTTTAGATTATCGCCCGAACGATTCCGGAAAATTAAATGGTTTGTGAGGGGTTAAAGTTTGTAATTTTTCTATTTTAAAATGCATGATTTATCCAGTCTTCAGCTCTATGTTACCTCATATATATAAAGCACAGATTTGCGGTTATTATAATGAATTATGTTTTTTAAAGTATTTTTTTAGTGGATGTGATTTAAAAAAAGTTATTTTACAAATTTTAAAAATCAATATTTCTCATGGATAAAAAATATAAATTATTTAAAAATATTTTAATAATTTTGGAAATTTGTCGTTCAAATTAGTTTAGTTTTTGAGAACCCTTTACTTTTTTGATCAAAACTAAAAAAATTGTCGATTAAATGTGTTAGTTGTGTATGATCTAAAAATATTGTCGAATAGTATGGATTGATTATGAAGTGATAACGGATGATCTGCAGATTAAGGTCGCCAACAATGTGTATTTTAAACAATAGAATAAAGTTTTTTAATTTACTTAAGTTTTTAGGTAAGTTTGCGCGCCGGAGGCGCGCGTGAATATTAGGTTAGTGTATTGTTAGAATTAAGAAAATACAGTTAGTGTAATTATTTTCACAACAATGATATTAATAGATATTATTGGCGACCTTAATCTGCAGAAGCCCCGTGATAACTATCTAATGTAATCAATTGGAAGCTATTCATGGAGTTTCTCTTATTTCTCTTTATTAAATGTATTGAATAAATAATAAATAACAATATATGTTGTTTTATAAATTACTAATTTTACATATTTTATTTTAATGGAGAGTTTTAATTTCATAGATTTATAATGTGTAACTCTTCGGATGAGTTAAAAAGATTATCAAATTGGGATGGAAAGGGTCATTTGTCACGAATCAAATTGATGGAAAAATTACAAAGTATTTAATAATATAAATTAAAATATTATTAATTTTATTATTAAATCAAATTTTATTAATTGATTACTTTTAAAGGCTTTTTACCGCCGAGTGTTATGCTTCCGCCACGAAGATTACGAACACTTTTGTGCCAAGCCGTTGATTTGCAAAAAGATCGCTGTCCTTATCATAATTTTACTGTAGATAATGGACTCGACAGCGTTTCTTTACTAGTAGATCATATATGTAGCAAGTAAGTCAACTTTCTATTAATTGAACACACCTTACTGTATACATATATTAATTTTTAATAATTATACCATTCAAACTTATAGAATTCAAAAGTTAAAACCTCTTTTGTAATAATATTTTTATTGATGGGATATTTTGTTAAATTGAAAATCTTCTTGTAGCTACAATTTTTCACAAAATTTTTCGTTTTTACAACAAAAATACTCATGATTTTTATCAAATAAACTTCTTTGTGAAATTTGAAAATTATGCAAAATATTTGAAAAACTGAAAAATTGCGGTTTAATATTTTAAAGTCTATTAAATTAAGTTTTAGCCAAAAATTATTGTTTAAATTAATGAGTTAGAACTCTTTAATTGTTGACGTCTTGGCTTTCCTATCCACGTCTAGATATTCTGTGACATTTCCTAAATATTGCGTGCCATGGTCTTATGCTTTTTGTTATTTTTGTAAAAATTTTAACTAAAATAATTTTTAAAAATTTATCTCGTTTTAACAAAATATCCGATGTATAATTAAAATTATACATTTTTAAAGAATAATTTAAATTAATTTAATGACATCGGTTTTTAAAGAAATTTCATTAATTGTTGAATATCTAGGGAAGATTTTCCGAGCGATTCAATACAGACTATAACAGATCATTGCGATGAAGTATGGTTTTGCAAATTTTCTAACGATGGCACTAAATTAGCCACTGGTTCTAAAGATAGCACTGTTATGATATGGGATATCGATCCTGTAAATTATACTTAATTTAATTTTGTAATTTTTAATCAACGAATCTGTTTTAGGAAACGTTTAAACTGAAACACAATCACACATTTGATTGTGGTGTGGATCACACTTATGGCGTCGCATATCTCGCTTGGAGTCCTGACGATAATTATTTAATTGCTTGTGGACCCGATGATTGCTCTGATTTATTTGTTTGGAATATTCAGGTACAATATAGAAGATTATATATATATTACACTCGTTATATATTTTATATTAATTCTAACTTTACTTGAAGACTGGAGAATTGAGAGTTAAAGTTAGTCATTCACCAGAAGATAGTTTAACAACATGTTCGTGGCATAAAGACGGCAAGAAATTTGTTACAGGAGGCACTAGAGGACAATTCTATCAATGCGTACGTATTATTGACGACTTTATTGCCAATTTTATTAAATAATCTAAATTCTAAATGATATGTTTAAAGGATTTAGACGGTAATGTGATTGACACGTGGGAAGGCGTAAGAGTTCAATGTTTATGTTTTCGAAAAGATGGTAAAACTGTTTTAGCAGCTGATACTCATCATCGAATACGAGGTTATAATTTTGAAGACCTCTCTGATTTTAATGTGTAAGTTTTGTGGTTTTTTGTTAGTTTTACACAAATACATGAAAGTAATTGCCTATATATGTGTGTGCAGTATTCAAGAAGATCATTCCATAATGTCATTCACGATAGACGATTCTGGTCGTCACGCGCTCATTAATGTTGCTTCACAAGGTGTTCATTTATGGGATTTAGAAGATAAAATTTTAATTAGAAAGTTTCAAGGCGTAACGCAAGGATATTATACTATTCACTCTTGTTTTGGTGGAGTTAATCAAGTTTTTGTTGCCAGCGGTAGCGAAGGTATGTTTTGAGATTTTTTATTTGAGTTTTTCAAGGTTTGTTCTTTTGAATAATGTTTATATTTTGTAGATAATAAAATTTACATTTGGCACCACAAAAGAGAGAAACCAATCGCAGTGTTGAGCGGTCACACACGAACGGTGAACTGTGTTTCGTGGAACCCTCGATACCCACAAATTATCGCCAGTGCCTCAGATGACGCTACAGTCCGAATATGGGGTCCGTCGCCAACTAAACCCCAATCGAACTTAGCCTCTTCAATATACACTTTGTCATCATTATCGCCGCTGACAACAATACCATTAGCATCGACTTCGAAACTGCACTCCAGCGGAGGAATTGAATCGAATAATCCGAGTCCGAGCACGTCGTCTAACGTTATTAAAGCATAATTCAGTGCCTAATCTAGAAAATAACATTTTGTACTTATATATGAATCAACTTATAAATTATAATAATATGTCATATTGCAATGTGTCTAACAATGTGGTATGTGGTATGTGAAGAGCTACCATAGAGAAGCAATTCAGACAATAGATGTATATCTATTCATATTCAAATTAATGTTTCCATTAATAACTGGTAGGCCTAATATCAAATATTAATAATTAACTATAATCTTGTATAATAATCATGAAAAGATTAACTTGTATTCGATATCAAATTAGCGATTGACTTATGAGTGAAAAATTTTGTTTTTACTATTGACAGTAAAATTGTTTTAATTGCTATGGGCTTATATGACATATTCAAAAATTAAAACTTACAGTATATCTTATTTAATTGATCATATTTTATTTGCTCATATTTGTACAATAATAAACAATATCTTAAATAATTATAGCATTTGCTGTTATTTGAGTTGATTATTGTCCAATAATTTATACCTCATTTCGGTTATTAATATATTAATTGTCGTTTAGTTGCAAATTAAGTGTCATTTATTATGCAAATGAAATTTTGTTATTTCAATTGAAAAAAAGCACGAACACTGAATTAAATATTGTAAAAAATTTTAAAGAAAATAGCTATTGGATTGAAATTAGAATTAGTTACAGCGATCTCAGGTATATATAAACCATCACCAAAACCATATAAATTGTCTATATTTGAATAGTTATTGCTTTTATGTTTGATTGTATTTACACAAAATGTATTGTGAAGCTCTTTAACATTATTTTTAAAAATTGAATTGTTAACTAAAAATTGACTGGGAGTTTGATTGATTCAATTTTATTTGTATTCATTAATAACAAAATGTGAAATAAAATGTATGGCAGCGGGAATTTTAATAATAGATAACATATTTGTCACTCATTTCATTTGTTTTTTTTTTGTAATAAACGAACACCACTAGACATTTACATAATTTATTATTAATTTTCTCGTTCGTTAGTATACAGATTAGATAGGGCTCATCGGACTAATTATAAGTGTTAGGATTTTCGGACTGTTATTTTCGGGCTATAGAAGTGTTTAATTAAATAGAACTTGATTTCCGGTTTAAAGTCATAATTTTTGCAAATTTTTAACATAGCAACTTTGATCCGAACTAATTTATTATATGAGAAAAATCTATTAATAAAGATTCGGGTAGAATGCATATTTTATTTCCCAATATATATAAGCATTTCGATTATGGTCGCAAATTCGCTTAAATGAGTAACTACATTAAATTAGAACGTTAAGTATATTCTTCATTAAATAAAACAAACAAAATCCTTTAGTTTCTAATAAATTAATATTTTTAACTTATAAGTCATAACCAGAACTCGGATATTTTGGGATAAAAAATCACAAAATTTAGTTGTTATTTTGAAACAAAAAAAATCGATTTTTGGTTAACAAAAAAAATAGTTTTATTTGATTAATAAAAATTTATTGCAAACAACTATTATAATGACCCAATCGGGAATTCTGAACAGGGGAATAAGCTTCGGAATTCTTGGAAGGAAGGTTAAAATCATTGGATTTAATAAATATATTTTTTACAGTTTGACCAAATATTACAGGTGTAACAAAAACTCCTCTGATTTAAACGACAATTTTTTACGATTTTTTTTTGTCAAATTTGAGGATTATTTATGGTGAAATTTGGGAAAATCCCAAATATCCGAGGTTTGGTTATAAATAATCGTAAAAATAGAGTTTTTAATCGTTTTGCTAAAGATATGTTAATTTGCGATCCATGTCAAACACGACATAAATATTCTAATTAAATAATTATTCTATTTTTCAACAAACTTGCTATTTTTCTTTCTTTAAAAATGCAGTTTTTTAGAGAGTTATCTCTTATTCATTGATTTAAAAATATATAGAAACAAGAGCGACATATTAACAGAGAGCTCATTTTTTCACGTGTTTTAAGTTCTTGTGATCTATGGACACACGGACAGTGTTTAATCTATAAGCTCTACTTTTTTAAAGAGTGAGCCAAAAAAATTAGCGAACAATTAACTTATAGAAAGAAAAAAACTAACTTTAGTCTTGTTTATATGGATGTTTTTTAATTCATGTCGTTATAATAGTGATAGTTTTTTTTTATTATTTAGAAATATGCAGAAATTTTTATATATTCTACTATCCTTTAGGGCAGTCTTAGAAATTCGTTGTTTTGAATTTTTAGTTTAAGATCAATCACTGAATGAATGAAGTTATCAAAACACATTTTTATGTATATAAAAATCATTTTAAGTTGCATTATTGAATTTATTTAGAAAACTCACGGCATCTGTAAGAATATTTAGAATATACATTTATTGTATTGAACCGCAGCTCATATTAAAAAAAATAAAGAATTCTAGTTGTGAAACTGTAACAGATTTTCTTATTATTCATACTCCGTTCTTCTCCGTCAATAAATTGCAATATAGAAAGCTAAGCTTGAGATGATATGATGCCCAATCATATCCAATTACGGTAATATCCAATTTATTGCTGCAAATTTATTTGTTGAGCAGTTAAGTATTAAAAAATAATACTTTATGTCATTACTTCTATAGTAAACGCATTTTTTGAAATAAATATTTTTCGCTAAATGTGCTAATAATATCAAAGTTCTTTGAATTTTTTTAAAATCATAACTCAAATTCGTAATAAATTATTCTAATTGTAATAATCATAATAAATCAAAAGCAGTTTGAATACGTGTTTGAATGAAATTACATAAAACTTACGTATTAATTGGACAAATATCAGTAACAGAACTTCTTCAGAAGCATGTAATGCCATCAATAGATATAGATATTCTAAATGTTACTTAATTTATTGGTTACATGTTTAGCATATTAATTTCAAAACGATATTAATGCTTATAAAATTATTTCAAATAATAATTATATGGCATATTTAATTGTAAAAAGTGGTAAATGATAAAACAAACAATCATCAGAACAATATTCCTATGAAAGCTTTTTTTTTGGTGCAATTCATTTTATAATGATTTTAATAAAAATGAACACTTAGTTTTTCAAAACAGTTATGCACTTCTTTACAGGTTTAAGAAAAAAAGATTTTCTTATTTTGTTTTTGTTTGCAATTCAGTACAAATACAAATAACTTATTGAATTGTGAGGACAAAGTGAATTTGTAAGAACAATCGAATATGGTGTGCATATATATCACTTTTTACTCGTCAAATTATTTTTATAATCACTGTTGTTTGTTTGTTTGGTTTGAGTGTTCACATAAAATAATAATATATATTAGTTAATATTACAATAAATATCAATAATAATTATAATTATAATCTCTTTTTACAATTAATTTTTTAGTGCTTTTTTGTATATAATTTGCGAACAATATTTGATCATAATGTTTATATAACCAATTTTCTCACCTATAATTCAATCACAATTAGAAGATTATATAGAATTATTGATAATTAATAATATATTAGTTTTATAATGAAATAAGGCTTAAATTCAAAAAGCATTGTCTTATATATACTGTATGTATATTTGAAATATATAAGAAATTGAAAGCGTCTCCTAAAACAATTTTTTTTAATAGATTTTAACTGTTTTCTCCAGCGATTATCAAATGCTTATATTTATAGTTAATTTTTGGTTCATAGTGTGTTTTTTTTGCAACAAATACAGGTTTCAATTGATCAAAGAATAGTAATAATTATGCTAAAATCAATAGTTGTACCATTTTTTTATGTTAAGTATTTACACATATTAAACAATTTAGTAATACTTTTACAATTATAGTTTAAAAGGCAATATAGGATTACAACGCTATATTTGATATAAAGAGAAATTTATGCAATTTCGTATTTGTGCTCAAAAGCGATAGCGAGACGGAGAGAGAGAGAGAGAAGTATATAAAGATAACATCAATTTTTAATGTAAATAAAATCTATTAATAATAATTAAAATCTATTATTTAAATGTAAAACAATAATAATGAATTCAATAAATATTTTTTTACTTAAATTTTCTAATATTGTGTTATAAATATTAATAATAGTGAATATATTTGGCTAAAATTATATCGAAATTGCATATAATAATAATACGAAATATCTTTATAATTATAATTATGTATGAATAGGCGGAATATTGAAGTTTGAAAGTAAAGTAAAGTAAAACAACTGTGGAAAATCGCTTAATAGGAGATTTACAAATGGAAAAATACAAGAATCAGCAGATTTAAGTAAATAATGGAATTTCAATAAATGAGGCGCAAAAACTTTCTTATTTATATCCAAATGTTATTTTATTCCTTGATTTTGATAATTCCTGTGAAGAGCACAACACGAGGCAATGGTCGTGGCAATGATGATGTAATATATTAACAAGAGATTTATTTATAAGACTGAATTGAATATATGTAGTAAAGATGAATCGTCCTAAACATCGACTACCATTTTCTTATGAATATCAGTATTTCCTACAACCTAATGGAATATTAAAACATTTAATCAATTAAATAGCACTTTCAACACTATTTTTTTTATCAAACATTTAAAAAGTTTGTTGACTATTTATTTAGTTAGACGCAAAAATCATTATAATACAAACGAGACAAACATCACAATAAAATGTGTTTAATAAAAAAAATTTTAATAAAAGTTTTTAACCTTTTTTGGGTAAACAAGTGGTTAGTGTTGCGTTGAGATGTTACATATTAAAGTAAATTTACTTGAATACAAACATTTATATTTAGAGTCAAACAACCTCAGTCTCAGTACATATCAACATTAATTAAGTACTTATACTACTATATAAAAAGCGATTTAAAAATAACTCAGAAGGGGCTTATTGAAAGGGATAGCATTTTGCTCTTTCATTTAATTAAATCAATATAAAATCTTAACGATAATGCGATGCCAAACGAACCAAAAATATAGTAAATTAAATATTTAGCAAATGTTTTAATAGACACACCCCTGGTTTTATTGACTTAAATATTCCTTAAATTATAGATGTATACATGCATTGAATTTATAAATAGATATTAAAAATGAGCTAAAATTTTATGAAAAGCGCTCCAAAAGCTTATCTGTGAATTTTATGGTTATATTCTACCATTTTAGTGCTTTATGTAAAAATACATCTCAAAAAATTTATTAAATATCCTATATTTAAAAAAATATTGAATAAAAGTTGTTAGTTCATAATAAAACATTTATTCAGACGTAATTTTTCTTAACTTTTGAAGATTTTTTAAAATTTAATATTATTATATCCCGTTTTACAATGCAAGTAATATATTATATATAAAGTCAAATGTTAACATAAGGTCAAGTGTTAAAACATAATAAAACCTTATTTAAAAATTCAATTTTCAGATTTGCATATAACTAAGTTATAAATGCAGGCAATAATTCTATCTAATTATTACTAAAAATATTATAATGCATTTTCAAAAAAATTATCAGAAGAATGTCGGCAGTATTGCTGTAAAAAAATTATTCTAAAATCCTAACAATATAAAAGCAACACAACTGATACGGCGCGGAGAATTATTTATAAAAATTATTACAATAATACTGCCGGCAATCAGCAGAACATCCAACTGTCTTTAGTCTTAAGGAGAAAACCTTAAATCAAGTTGAGTTATATTCAGGAATAGGATTTTTATGGCATTATGGGGTTAGAGTGTAAATTATGACAAGGCATTATGATGTCTCAACTCAACTCTTCGGATTTAAGCGACAATTTTTCAAAATTGGCCAAAAACTACTTGGGTCTTGAAAACTCACCTGATTTAAGCGAATTTCTACTTTCTGAAAGCAAATTATGGCATTTTATGGCATGCCATAATAATCCCATTCCTAGTTATGGTGGTTGTATAATATACGGGCACTATTGTTGTAAAAAAATTTTATTTAAAAGATCTAACAGTATAAAAACCAAACAACTGAAATAGCCGCGCCCTTAAACCTAACCTAAACAATACTAAATAAAATATAAATGTGAATTTTTTACAACAATAGTGCCCGCATATTATACAACGGCCAAATCATATTTTAAAATATACTTAAAGCACGCGAAAATGTGATTACCTAAAAAATTTCGATACAGTATTGTTGAGCAAAAAAACAATTAATGGGTGCCCTATAAAATTGCTCACAATAGTTATGAAAGCGTGATTTAATAATAAAACCTTCCAAATATTAATTTTTTAATTAAAATATTAAGTAAGGGTGTGAATTGTAAATTGTGAATTTGGAACAATTAGTGTGCAATCCTATGGTGTAACGTTACGTAATTTTTAATAATTGACATTTGTAGTATTATTTCCCTAACTTTGGGTTATTTTAAGATAAAAGATAAGAAGAGTATAGAACTTTTCAATCAAATCCACATATTATTCCATCTATTTATTTAAACTAGACTTGCAAACAGGTACCCGACAAATTTGGCAGTCGGGTCGGGTCCGGCTAAAAGTTGATGATCACTGGTCGGGTTTTAAAATTTTTCTGTGAAACTCGCATTAATTTTTCACTTTTTTCATTATTTTGAGTCATTATATTATGAATTCCAACATCATATTAAATATATTTCTTTTATTCAAATTTAGTAAAAACCAGATCGCAGACTATTATAAGATTGCAAAGACATCTGAAGATCGGCTCGGGTTCAGACTATTCGGGCCAAAAAATAAAATAATAGTTAACACGACGAATTTTGTTAATCTATATTAGCCCTATATAACCACTGCCTAAAACATTCGAGTCTGAATTACTAAGGATTATAAAACATTTTATTCAAATCAATGTTTAATTAAGAGCCACTTTTTACGTTATATTTAGAGATGAGCAAATTAACGGTTAACTTTTAACCGGTTAAGGTTAACCCGAGTTAAAATTGCCGGATAGGTTAAAA
>JAQIVF010001314.1:0-14632 GCA_034698365.1 Steganacarus magnus
AATAATTAAAATTAATTTGAATTTCTTTGACAAATTTTAATATTCTTTGACAAAAATTTAAATTCTTTGAGAAAATTAAAAATCTTTTTTCAAAGTAAAATTCTTTGACAAAAGTAAAATTCTTTGCCATTTTACTCCTTGGATATCGGCTGCAATCTCGCTTAAATAATGATTTTATGATTATTTAAAAATTTGTTGAGATGGCAATACAATTTAATGTGCGGAAAATGTTAATTTTTTTCTGAAATGTCCTAATTTTATAACTAAAGAATTTAAAAATTCTCTAAGAGTAGCCACAGTTATCAAAAACAAGTGTTTATTAGCTATTGTTTCGGAAGCGTTTTGTTCAGGTATACCGTACTCGTGTTGGGTTGGGTATACACTTTTATGGACAAATTCTCATCAATGCTTTTATTATCGCAATTAATCAAATCATTGAAAGAAACCATAGAAACACTGTTCTAATTGTTTACAACGTATATATTTATTGATAACATCTTAGTGCTTGTATGACAAGAAAAAAATAAAAGAATAATAATAAAAAAACAATAGTACGGCAGTTAATTATTGACATTCAAAAATAGCAAACAGCAGTAAACAAATTCACGTCAAAAATCGAGCGAATCTTATTTATACTTCTAGTTTGAAGATAGATTAGATGATATTTATAGATATATATATATATATAACTTAAGTCCTACTGAATTATGTAATACTAAAAGAGAGTGAAAGTTAATTGTGCACACGTGTAGAAAAAAAATCAATTCGCTCTTAGAAAAAAGTTCAGAGGTAAGGAGTGTGTGTGCCATTGCGTCGTCGAGATTGGTTAAAGTTTAGTAGCATTGTTGTGTTTCATCAAACGTGTTTCGGTTCTAAATATAAATGTTTGCCGCAAGTAATTAAAATATATAAATATAATTTATTTGATTGAATTGTTTACTACAGCAATTCATTATTTTATTTTTTTTTACTTTTATTCATTGATTGATATACTATACTTAGTACAGAATATGCGCACTTATTTTCATCAACGAACCATTCTATAAAAAGATATGAAATAAATTATGTATTGTATTTTTAAAGTAAAAAGAAGTTTGAGTTATTGGGCGCGTGTATCCACTCGTAACAGAACTCGAGTCCATCAGTAAGAGTTTCATGTCATTTTTTTTATAGCTTCGAGCACTAGAGAATTAAACTCCAAATCTATTATGATATATAAGTTTGTAACAGTGATATTCTATTATCCTATTCATATAAGTTAGTGATTGCAACTACAGTGTGTGTTTGAGTAGAAAAGTGTTTTTAAAGTGGACTATGAATGAAGTGAAAATGTAGCTATAAATATCATATAAACAGCACTTTAGAAACACTTTTGTTGCCCGATAAATGTCTGCTCTCGCAAATTTTCCAGAGCTATCGCCAGTCTATAAATTAAGGTTATATTTTAGATCGATATTTTTTTAAAGTTCGCTTGCAGTTATTTTTAAAAAAAAAATTTAATTCAAAGATGTCTCTAAGGTGTGAATGTTTTTCTAGATTAAAATCTCTCAATCTTAAGTCTCACAAGTTTTTATTCACGAGTTTTCCGAATGACTCGAAACGTTCTGGAAGTATCCTCAATCATAAAAACCTCACATCTTCTTGACAATGTTTAAAACTCAGTACGCGTTACTCTTTCTTTTCATAAAAGTTGATAATTAAATATTTCCAAGATATTTCTTTAATCACAATCATTTTGCGTTGATATCAGATAAAAAAATATAATTTTCAGAGAATAGGTAGTAGAAATTCTCAGTTAAACACATCACATTACTGTTTAGCTTTTAAAGTGTAACTGTGTTAACATACGTCAGCAGTTAATTAAATTCTCAGAACTTTTTGAATCTCAGCTAAATTTAAAAAGTTGCAGGTAAAATACTTTGCATGAAAGCCAGCTATAAAGACTATAATTAAATGTCGTTATATTATACTCAGTCATTGTCACTAATTTTTTTAATGTACTAAACCCAATGTGTTCCACAATCTGGTGACTTACGTCATAATTTTTTGAATCTGTGTCCCAAAACAACTGGGAATTAAGCGTCAAAATTGTTCAAAAAATTATAAATTTTATCAAAGCACACGCCTATCATAATTCATTAAATTTTTCGTGCCATTATTTTTAATTTTTTGCAAAATTTCCTGTCATTAATCATTCCAAAAAAAATTTTTGGGAGGGCTTTCCTCTTCCCAAACAGTCGTGGTTTTTGACACGTTGTTGTTCAGCACTGACTGGCTAACTAATAATTAAACTAATAGTAAGCCACACGTTTTTTTATAGACAGCGAGAGTATTACGTGACGGATATTTTGTTTTTCCAAGAAAAAAAAAACCAAAGTAATACTTTTCGAAAAGTATATATTTCCAAGAAATTAGTACACACATAGTTCCAGCGAATAATTTCTCAGCAAATACTAAACAACGTGTGATCAACGCGTAAACTTATTAGTAAACAACAAAATTATTTTGTATAAAAAACGATTTTATTTACAAATATAATACTGTTGTTGTTTTTTCTTTATAATCACTAAAATATTTTTATACACAAGTTTCGTACAACTAATTAATTTAATACAATTAATAAAAGTATAGCTTTTAAATTATTTTAGCATTTAAAAAAAATAATGATCTGTACAGTAAAGCTTAAGTATTAGTTATTTTTTTTAATTAATCACTATCAATAAAGAGCACATGATTTTGAATATATATATATATATATATATATATCGTGATTTACAGCGTGATTTCCGCCCTGTAGTTGTAGTGCGATAGGATTCGATTATTATTGTTTTTGTTCGACATTCGACGGATATTGAGATTGGATGAGGCGATCGAATTGCTTGACTCGAGTTTTACTTGCTTGGCGATCGCCATACAGTAACACTTTTTGTATTGCGAAATGTATTGGCGAAATCTGTGTTTTTGTTTTATTTCAATACAGAAAAAAATTTAAAAAAATTTTAAACTTTGGTTAACTTATTAAATAAATTTTTGCTACACTTACCTATTATTCATAACGAATAGTATTATAGGATTGAATAGCGAATTAGCCATCGCTAACCAATAGATCGCCAAATAGATGTGCTGTATTTGTTTTCCGCGGATTAATTGCGGCCATATGTATATGCACAGGAAATAAACGTGATAAGGAAGCCAACAACAGCCGAACACTGCTATCACTGAAAATAGTTAATAATAATAATATAATGGATTAAAAGAGTGGAGAAATTTTTGTGAAAAAAATATATATGAATATTGCGTTTATAAAAAAAACTCTCATATCTAAGTATTTTTCAACTAAATTTATTTTATGATAAATATCACCATTTCGTGTTTATCGTGCATAAAATTGCATTAAAATAATGCGCGTGTGGGTGAGAATATGATTATGAATCGGTTGAGAGAAAAAATATGTATTTTTAAGATTAAATTTTTGACAACAGACACACACACACACCACGCGTCAATGGTATATCAATAAACCGTAAGAATCTACGAGTTTTTTGTCATATTTCTTGACTTAAAGGACAAAATCAATTTTTCACTATTTTATGGCGTACTCTCGGGAACAATTATGTTGAAGAAACGACAAAAAGATATAATATATTGTGTGAGTGTGTGCAGCAAAAAGCCTTTTCCTCTCTTTTTTATTTTTTTTGCATTAAAAATTCAAGACTCTTTCGAAAATATAGTATAGATAACCGGCGAATAAACTACTTTTTTGTCAACTGGTGATAAGAACGTTCTCTCTCTCTCTCTCTCTCTCTCTCTCTCTCTCTCTCTCTCTCTCCATCTTCCAAATAACATACAATGTATTTGTGATTTTTTTCTGGTAAAAAATTTCGTTTTATTACTGGTTAAAATTACTAAAATATGGCACTTATTTTCTCGTTATAATGGCCTTTTGTGAGTCACTTTAAATTCTAATTCATTTTTTTAAAGTTGAGAGAAAATCGAAAGAAAATCAAAGCGTTAAAATGTTTAACGTACCGCATATAAGCATACAGACCACTTTCTGCTTCGATCGAATCAGTTCGAGTTGTCTGGGCGTCGATTCTCCAATTCGTTCGGAACCCCATAATACTTTAGCCATTAGGTAATAGGCGATAGCCATTGTCACCATTGGTAGTATATATGTGAACAGTAGAAACGCGATGTTATAACTGAAATGATAGTATTATTTCAATAAATTGAAATACATTTTAGTAATGCTTAGCTTAAAATCATTTTAAAAGTTTAAAAATTAAAAAGAGAGCATATATCTTATTTTCTTCTTTAACTTTTGGTTATATATAATATTACTCTAGTTTCGGTAATTTTTTTTCTCATTAATGCTTAACTTATTTAATCGATGTTCGCGTGTTTGTTAACTGATTCTGCAAAATGAGTTAAGAATCAGAAACGCTAACTGATTTTCAAGCATATTCTGTTTAACGAAATTTATTGCCCGATTGCGTGCATTCGCAACAATAGTTTAGCAAAACGGAGTTAATAACAAAAAAAATAAAATATTTGTATTATAAAGCAGTGTTTCCTTATTACGAGCTGAAATCATTCGCAACAAAAAAAAGAGTCGATGTCCTCAATATTTCTATCTAGAATGAAGTATACGGGTATTGTAAGAGATAATTGCTTTAATTGTTACTCTAAATCAAAAATCGAATATTATAAGCATATTTCTGATGTTCTAGAATGCATTTTAATTAAACTAATTTTGTGTAATATTCTAACTATAATTTTAGAGAGTTATAAAAAAAGGTTTTGCGCAGTAAACTGTTAATTAATCATTTATATTAAATATTAAAAGTTAAATTAGTTTTCTTTCGTTTAATTGCTACAAAATCAGTTAATGACAAAACCATACTGATTTCAAGGGCGTTCTCCCAGAAAACACAAAGTAGAGATTCTACGCAATATATATACTTTGTATTATATTCTTAAATGAGTTACAGAAAACTCTGGAAATAATTTTCACACATCCATCTAATTTTGTAGCAGAATTTTATCACAATAGTAATACACTTTCCACAACAAAACAACCAGCACATACTCCAACACGAATCCCACAATGTTTATCAAATTTAACACAACAGGGAATCGCGGAAATACTTAATTAGAATCCCAAAAACCTTCGATTAGATTTAGCAGCAAAACAGTATATATATATATTGTGATATATATATTGTGAAAAATATTAAGTCCATGACCCATATTTCAGAACTAAAACTCATTTTAATGTTGCCTAAAGCTTATTATCTAACATTGCAGTTACGCTATTAAAGTAACTCAAAGTTTTGTTGATGAACAACATGATGGCAATAATCATTTCGAGATAGCCATTAGTTACATTCCTAGATTGTAAAAATCTGGGAAAAGTAAACTTTCATTAATTTTTTTTGCAGTACTATTTTCTACGCGCAGTACTAATCCCCATAATTAGAAAGTGTATTCAAATTTAATTGCAAGTTCCAAATGCTTTTTAGTTAAAACAAGTTTACGAGTATTTTGTAAATCTCTAGGAATAAAGAATAATTAAGTTAAAACAAGAGTCCAAAAATAAATTCATTATTGACTCTACAGTTTTCGCTATAAATCTTACTATAAATGTTTAATTTTTGTTTTTTTCCTAATTTAAATCTCTCTCTCTCTCTCTCTCTCTCTCTCTCTCTCTCTCTCTCTCTCACTCTCTCTCTCTCTCTCTACAATAGACTTAATAAATGGCACACTTTAGTGCGCGCAAAACTTATATCATTCATTATAATATACAAATTCCATATTAATAGCAACACAAAAGTAATTCTATTATTAGAGTAATGTGTAAGGATAACCTAATTATTTAAGCAGCATTTTATACAGTATGTAGAATTTCGAAAATTGTGTACACAGTATTACTTGTGATCAAAAAATATTTTTACTTTTGCTATCCTTGAAAGCTACTTTTTTGCACTGCTAACACATATTGCAGTTTAGTTTGTTGTTTTTGATATATACAAACATGTTTGCTTGAGTCTGTCTTTCATTCAACAGCAACAAAAAAAACTGAAACATTTTTATATATTAAATATATAAAAATATCGAGAAAAAATAAATAGACTTCTGCTCCCACCAGAAGCAATAAAAATAAAATATTGCAATACATTTTCAGCAAACATTTCGTAAAACAAATTTAATAAAATTAGATTTTGTTTGAAAAATGTGAATAAGTAGGTTTTTTTTCCTAATATTTCTTTAATCTTTGTGTGCATTGTTAACAAAAAAAAACGATTTTGTAAATAATTTTACTTAAATTAAATATTAATTGTGTGCAGTAGTGTTAATAATTTTACTCGAATCTATTTTAGGAAAGAATTTTCATATATTTGATTTAATGACTGGAAAATTAACTAAAATTTAGATATTTGCTAAAACACTAGTGCGTGGTAACCTAAACGTTAAATTTTTTGATTAATTTCCTCTTTAACTCCTACGCTCAGGTTAATTCTTTTTATTTGTTAGTAGGAAAGCAAATAACTTCCACAAACACGCATTGTTGCCGTCTATTCGTCTCAATTTTCTTCAATATTCTCCTTCTTCTACAGTATTTTATACAACCTTCGATTTTCTTACAATCATGCACACAGAAACAGAATACATAACAATGTGTATGTTATGTTAGTATGTTTTTATCAAACCGTAATATTGCCGCTAATTTTATATATTAGAAACCCAATATGTAAGTGTTTGTTGTTTGCTTAAGTGCGACAGAGAATGAGTATCGTAAATGAGTAATACAACGTAGAAGACTGACTATTCGCAGCGATAAATTAAACTGTAAACATTGTTGCGGGTTTTATTAGTTATTCTCAATATATATATATATATATATATTAAACACACACACACTTATTAGAAGTTTTGTTTTCGCTAGAACTATGTAAAAGTTAAATTACCGCTAATACCAAATAATATCATCACTTGTTTTAATAATTTGTTTATATTTCATAATTATTATGTTATTTACCGCATGTGTGGTATTTTTCATATGATAGATATTTCAATAAATACGGTCTCTTTCTCTTTAATTGGAGATTCATTTTTTTCTTATAAAATATTTTTCCGTTTATCATAATTATTCTGAGAAGTTTTCGGTTATCACTTACTAATGTACACATTTTATGTCGAGAGAACAATAATGTTATTGTAGGATATTTTCTGTACGTTATACTGTTATTTGTATAGTCGGTCGTAATATATATTCTTTAATACATATTGTATTTCCAGTGTTTGCTTAATTATTCAGAATAATAAAATAATAATAATCTTTTATTTACTAGTGTTTTTATGGCAAATTTCTGGCAAACCTCTCAAAAACAAATAAACAACTCAACAGTTTTAGTGGGAAACGACTCGACACTACCGATACAAAACAAAAAACAAAAAACAAAAAATAAAGAAAGCTAACGGATATTGCTCTCAAGCATTCCTTATTTCCTTAGAGAGAGGAATACAAATATTTTCGCGAAAAAGTATTCAAGTTTTCACTATTAAAAAATTTTTACTAAGAATAAAAATAATATATCCGTACGCAAAATCAAGGCTGGACTGTCCAGCGTAACCATCGGGCCATTTCAACAAACAGATTGTTCGCTGATTGTCAGCGGTGTATGGAATGACAATATTCTGCGAGTAGAGCAGAGTAGGCGAAGCGAAAAAAGACGCGCTTAACCATATGATCGTTATGTTGACAATCGCCCTCCTCTTTGTCATTCGAGGCTTTAATGGGTGAACGATCGCGATGTATCTGCAACAATAACAAAAAAAAGTAAAGAATAAGTAAACACTTCTCGAGATATCATCATTAATTTTCTAAACGTTAATATTTTTCAATGCTAAAAAGCGTGGTTTGTATTAGTGATTGAAAATATTTGACTTTGAATTATCACTACCGTTCCATTACCGATTCAAAAAATTCCATTACCGTTCCATTACCGTGAACTTTTTAAATTCCACTAACGGTCCACTAATCAATCACTAAAAATTTATTAAATATGTATCTAATTTCAAGCTATTTATACTGTACTATTATAACTATTGCACAGAATTTTTGAAAATTGAAATGCTAAGTTTTTAGAAATCTTATTTTATTTTGAATTTAATTAATTCTAGTTAAACACCATTACCGAAACCAAAAATTCCACTAACGTTCCACCGTAATGGAACAAAATTTTCAATCACTAGTTTGTATTATTAATAAAGGTGTTCATGGTCTGACTTCCGAAACCAAACCAAACCAAATTTTTTTAAATCCAAACCAAACTATGAAAAAATTTATTTTCATGAAACCAGTCCAAACCAAACCACAAAAAACCAATAAACCATGAAATTTTTTTAATAACTTCTTTTTATAAAATAAATTTATATAGAAAAACAAATAGTTATATTTTATGTTTTTTTAATAATTATTTTCCAATAAAAGAAATTTAGACATTTTCTAGTTTTAAGAAATATCTAGAATTATTGATATTATATCTAAAATTCGGGTTTGACCGGAATTAAGAAGGGATCTTAAAAACTCATTGGATTTAAAGGCCAACTTTTTAACATTTATAATTAATTTATCCATTAAAAAATTTAACGGTTTTGTGGTTTTGTCCATTGGTTTTTGAATAAAATAAAAACCATTACAAACCATAATATTTTAAAAAACACAAACCAATCCAATCCATTAAAAAACCATTGGTTTAATCCATGGTTAACCAAAACCATGAACACCTTTAATTATTAACTACATGTACGTTCACGGTATAAAGAGATACATGCTTTCAAAATATTTAATGATGACACGGAAAGCTAGATATTCACACGGTTCTCCGGTTCACACGAGAAAATCTAAATTTTCGAATTCATTCCCAGAATTTGAGAACTAATTTATAATCTTAGCAACTAATTATGAAATAAAGCGAAAATATAACGATTATATTACTCTAAATAGATATTTGTGTATTTGGATTTAAAATTATATAATCGATAAGCTGCTTATGGAACTGACAATTTCTGGGAAATAATTAAATTTCATTTAAAGAAAATAACCTTGGAAAAAATAAAACAGTTTTACTAAAATCTTATCTACCTTTTGTTAATTAATTTGTTTCAAGGTTTCTATGTTTGTTAAGCGAGATTAGAATAATCAACATTAATTGAAAACAACTGGTTTAATCTGAAAATTTAAGATTTAAGATTAAGGAGGATTTAGGCAGATTGAGCTGAAAGAAATAACAGCAACAGCCTTGTGGAACATTTTCTCATTTTTGTAACATAACAATAAATTTTAATTTGAGTTTTTTGGTTTTAATTTATGTGACTGGTATTCAACTAAAACAAAACAAAATTTTAAAAAAATAAATTGAGTATTTATTATTCACAGAATATATAACTATAATTTTCAACAAAAGTTTTCTACAGGAATTGCATTTTATAGTTAAATTATGGCACTAGTAGTTATGCCAAATATTTCATATCACAATGAAATATAATAGGAAGCGTAATATATATATTCTCTTTCTAATATTCGGCAATAGAAACACAAAAGCTCTCTTATTTTTCTAAGCGGAAGAATAATATTCTACTACTGCATAATAAATGATTGTTTCACTCATTCTCAGTGTCACATAAAGCTTATTTAGTCCGAAGCTTAATTCGATTGTGTATAAAATATATTCTGATATAAAAGTTTCGAAATCAATTTATCATTTGCAGTGATAAAATCCAAAATTAAAATTACAGATTATTTTTTCTCTGTTTGGAAAGAGTGAGTGCAGTGTGCCAGTGACACAACACAGTAACTGATTAAGTTACTGTAAGTTTGTTACACGTTAAGAGATTGCAGGGCAAAATTATTGAATTAACTTTTTGTATGAAATTAAACTGCAGTTTTTTTATATAAAATAAACAGCAGTTTTGTGTTGTGATTAACTAGATTTTTTTTTAAATGCCATAAAAAATTTAATTTATTTGCGTAATTAAGATAATTTCGTTTTCAAAAATAATTAGATTTATCAATGAGTAAATATAATTACGTTTGGCGGTCATTTATAATAAGATTCAGTATCCCAACGGAATATATTTATCATTGAAAGTATACAGTACTCTATAAGCTTTAACACACAGAGAGAGAGAGTAATAATTATTGCATGAACATAAACATAAAAAAGAGAGTTCCGTTATAGAAGATCTCAACTAATCCTAATGATTGACATTGTATACTGGATTTTAGTGACTTTTTAAACTTATTTTTGTTGCGCAATGCCAGTTCGGACTCATTTACAATTTGACAGTTACAGTACTTTATGTCGCTATGTTATGTTGACATAATTTTCTTGCTGACACAGAAAATCTTTTTTTATTTTATATATGATTAAAACAAACTTTTCTTCTATGGAATTATCCTATTTCTATGAGATATTGAATTATTACGTCCGTTTTCAATGAATCCTATTTTTTGTCATTTATTTATTTTTATTTTTTTGGTAAATTACTTTTGTCAATTCATTTCTTAAAGAAAGTTCGAATTCAAACTCGCTTTGGTTGTTAAATATTTTTTTAGCTCATATTCTCTTTTAGAAGGTCGAGGTTATGGATTTAACACTGTCTGTCCGTTTGTCCGTCCACAGCCCTCTTAATTCAGCCGGGCTTAAAACTTCTTGGGTCAGAAATTTTAATCAACAAATTTAGAATATTTTGAGTCCATTTGGGTTATCAAAACCACGGCTTAACTTTTCAAATTTGAATTAAACAGCATTGAAACTTATATAAAATTTCAATTATCCAGTGAATTAAAAAATATATCATTCCGCGACAAACTTGTTTTGTTTCCAAAGCTTTTATTGAAATTGATTTCACTATAATTAACTTTTCATTTCACATTTATCTGCTATTTATAATTTGACAGAATAAATCGAATTCATATCTTTACACTCCGCTCGCGACTCAATATATAACAATAAATAATAAACTGCAATATATTTTACTCTACTGCGGCATTATTTGCTCCGAAATAAATAACTTTTTCCTCTACAGATTCATGAACAAAACAGAAAGCGATTCTAATATCATACAACACACTCACATACACGCACATACTATACCGTAATTATTTTGTTCCGCCATATGTCATATTAAAGCGACACTGTATGTCATGGCTATTTTTAGAAGCGACAGATTTCTAGTCAATTTTGTTTATCAATAAATATCTTCTAATTTGTTTTTCTGTGTAATAATAAAAACACGTTTGTTTTTTGTTACGCTAAATAAAGTGTAACTTTGAATTGCAAAAAAAACCAGCACAAGTTTTTTTACATAAAGAATATTCTATTTATCCATTAACAATAAAAAAACTAATATAAAAAGGTATAAAAAATAAAAATTTTGCGAAAACCAAAAAATAAATAAATAAATAAATATTTCTAGATACTGCTGTCTCGTTTTTCAATAATACCTTCTGACCCATTTTTGATTATTATAAATAGCATCTTATAAGTTATGTCCAAAAACTTTTATTACAAATACAAAGTTTCATTGTTCATATGTTTCGATATACACAGTAAGCTTATACATATATATCTATCCATTGTATACTGTATATCTACAGAATTTTTTTCTTGATTTTCTATTTTCTTTTTTAACGAAAAGTGGTACAAAATTAAAATTTTTGGAATGAGAAAAATATTAAGTACGCCTCATTCTATACATTGTAGCGAAATTATTTTTTTCATTAGAACTACTGTATATATAAGAAGTCATAAATTACTATAGAATAAACCACATTTAGCAAGTTTCACGCTATTGGTAATTAACTTAAATATGTGATCTCTTAAAATAAATTGCATGCAATAACAAGTGTCTCTAGTAAGATATATGTTCTATGTTCTTATGTCTATCAACAGAAAAGGATAGTAAAAAGTCAATTAAAAATAGTTAGTAAAATAAACAAAAAATATATGTAGATTCATAAATCTTCAGAGAAAAACTAAATACTGTATATGCATACAGTATACATACATGTAACATCAAATATACATGATATATCATATAAACATCACAAACAATTTTTCATGCTCCAAATAACGATGAGTTATGTTAATAAAATGTTAGTTAGATTATGTTTCGAGAAGAGAGAGAGAGAGAGAGAGAGAGAGAGAGAGAGAGAGAGAGAGAGAGAGAGAGAGAGAGAGAGAGAAGTTATTTCAATATTTCCACTCAAAAAAACTGAACCATTTGTTCTTTATTTATTTGCGCATAAATCTTAGTTTTAGTACACGATCTTTGTTGCTAAGTCGGAGAAAAATTATACCTAGATATATGTTTCAAGGATGTATTTTTGATAATAGGGGTTTCATTTAATTCATTTTAATAGATGTTAGACAATCGAATTTAATATCAAAAATCTTAAAATTGTTTTTTGATTACAACCACAATATGCTGCATAGACTTATATTTGCAAAATTATAATATTATTTTAAATATTTTTCTCGCTTAAAATACCTTTAAATAACTTTATTATCATCAATTGATTATTTAAATCACTAAAATATTTGTTTCTAAGAATTTTTCTTTGGTCGTATTTTCTAAACCACTTTAGATTATCAAAAACCAGTGAAACTTACAGCAAACTTCTAAAATCTGAACTCATCTTTGATTCGAAAACAACTTCGGATAATTCAAATATTCTTTGAAAAGAAAAAAAAATTATTTCTTTGATTGGCATTGATTTCTTATTTTTGGCAAGACATCCGAAATAAACAACAACTGGTCAGCAACCGATTTCTATATTTCACAGCAAACATACATTATTTATTAAATAACAAAAGAGCTAACTTGTGTAATCAAGGCTATTCTACAGTGAACTTCATTCTTTTGTAGTAAACAATAACTCAATCATCTCTAGTGTGTGCCTAACCATTGCATTCTTTTGGTTTGACTCTCTATCACTCTCTAGCATTGCGTTGTGCTATCATTTTTACTGCCATATAATTTGTCTTCACTGACAACTGCTAAAACAATCGAACAAATGATCCATTAGTGAGTGATAGTAAATAAACAGCGCGCTATCGATTAACTCGACACTCTTTCTATCTCTCTAACCGTGTGTCCGCCGTACGGATCGCTGAGTTTTTATTTTTTTAAAAGCTAAATCTAATCCGAAACATATAGTGATCGCGAGATGGAGAAAAACATTTTATTTTCATTATTATATGTAGTTCGAGTGACATCTGTTTTGCTTAATCGCAGAAAATACCCTCATTTTCATTCCGATTGGGAAAAAAAATCAAATAAACTATTTCTGATAAAACTTGTTTTATTCGCTATGCATTTTATTAGATAATTATTTTTTTTCTGTTTATGCAATCGTGCGGATTTTTTTTACTGAATAAGCGATGCGACTGTTGTGCTGATTAATCAGAGTTAGCGTAGATGTAAACAGACAACACAGACAGTTATCGTTTATTTCTCTAACCAATCGAGAGATAATGATAATTTTCAACAAAGAAAAAGAAACAACAGAATGCAATGGTAAGATTAAACGAGTGCTCTCACGAGTGAGTTTTGAATTTCCTAGAAAAATATTCAAATATTCGGATAAGAATTTTAAATTTTAGAGTTTTTACTCTCTTATGTAACTTAAGTGCATTTCTGCACTTGGATTATAGCTTAGCGCATAAAAGTTTCGCAACGCACAGCAATTATGCAACACTTTTATCTGCATCTATTGATTTTCTTTTTCTTTTTTCGAGCAGAGTTTCAACCGCTTCGCTACGTGTTGCTGAATATACGGCTTAGTTTGACAGAATCGTGATTATGCCGCCAAACTTACTTACCGTATAACTTATGCTAAAACTTATGTTTTGGATTTAATATGCTGTTGCTATTTTTCTATATTGAAATTGATGCGTGATTATGATATGTTATTTTTTTGAAAGTTGTTATTTTCCTGAATTATTAATTTCCGCTGTAAACTGATCTCAATCTGCAACTTAAGCCGCGATCTTTGTCAAAATATTTGTTTTTGTATTACGCGCTACGTGTTACGTCAATCTACTAACTTTTCATTTATTAAGTCATGAAAACCTAATTTTGTGTGAAATTTTCACCGTTTTTTTTCCTAAATCGATAATAACTGGTAATAAGCTGTTATAACTGATAGGTTTGAGTGTCAAATAAATATTAACAGTATTCTAATCGTTGAATTAAATATCACGTCGTAAACCTTAATATGGTTTGTAATGTCATCCGTAGATCGCTGAGCAAAAAAGATGCTCGCCTCTGGCAAAACATGGTTAGATCATTAAATTCAAGAAAAAGCGGCACACAAACATTTTCAATGTTTTATTTTAGGCAAGACGAGAGAGTTTATCGTGATTGTGAATAGAATATGAATAATTTATGGTCTACTTTCGAACCCTTGAACATAAAACTTTTTACTTTCAAAGTCATTTATAATTAAATCGTTAAACACACACACACACACACACACACACTCTCTCTCTCTCTCTCTCTCTCTCTCTCAACGAAAAAATCTCTATTTTTATATTACTACTGAAATTCAAGTCGAAAAGTT
>JAQIVF010001315.1:0-14631 GCA_034698365.1 Steganacarus magnus
ATCGATACATTCGAACAGCTTATAAATAGGGAACACATCAATATTATTGTTCATCCTATCGAACAAATTTACAAATACATTCAAAACTATCCGAAAAGTGATATTGCGTTAAGTTTTAGTAGAAGGTTATTAAAGCTGAAAGTATTGCCATTCAAACTGCAAAACAGCGCCGAAACAATAGATTTGGTTAATAAACTTCGCTCACAAAGATATGTACTATTAATGAATGCTATTTACGTTAGGAGTATATTTAATTATCAATGTTTGATTAAGCGATTAAAAGCATTGCTATATATTTCTTCGGAAGAGTTCACATACAACTACTATTCTATACATTTATCGCACTTTAATTCACAGTTAGTCATAGATATCAATAATATGTAAGTTAATGTGTTAAGTAATTAATTGTAATAATTTAAGTTTAAATATTTTTTAGTTTACTTTTTTAAAAAAGTAGAGCTTGTGGATTTGACACTGTCCGTCCGTCCGTCCGTCCGTCCGTCCGTCCGACCGTTTGTCCGCAGCCCTCTTAAGTCTGCCACTTACAAGCTATATCTTAATACTTTTAACTTATGAGACAACTTTATAGTCTGATTAGTTGACACGTTATATAGTTGACACTATGAGTAATAATGCGCTAAAATAACAATTATTAAAACGCTTTTAATATAATCCTAACAATAATTATGAAAGTTAGCTCTCTATGAATTTGTCGTTTTGAGTGTTGAGCACTGGTGTATGTGTAAGCAAACTATCGATATACAGTGAATCGCAGGTATGTCTTAAGCACACTGCAGCAGCAGTTAGATAGTTGGTTGATGCGTCCCACTGTTTGATGGAGAGCTCTTGAGGAAGGGTCCGCCAACTTGGTCCACGGTGTCTGTGAAAGGAAACCACCGATATCCAGCTACTCCTGGTTGTCTTAAGCAAGCGCTAACTGCCATCTAGTCGGTTGGTGCGTCCCACTCGTCGGTGGCGTTCCCTAAATTAAGATTTTTCCAACAATTAATATTATTAGATTAGCTGTTTTATTAGCTTATATACTGCAGCTCACACACTGAGTTGATTCTCTCGATTTTTGCGGACAAAATCCATAAGGATTTCTTAACAAAGGGGGGCTATAAACACATTTGCGTTAAACATTTGTTATTGTATAAACTAGTGATTTGTTAGCATCATTGAAATATATCTAAGTATTTCTCTAACACTAGCGGTTTCACAGGTGGCGTTGCCTTCATTACTTATTTAGTACATTTCTAAAATTGACAAACAATTTATTTATTTATAATGTTTGTTAACATATAATATTTTGACTAAAATCTGAGCTCTCTATGAATGTGTCATATTCTTGTTTTTACTAAATTTCAAGTATTAAATATCTACAAGAATCTGGAATATACAGCCATTGGTTTAGTAGAGGGGAGAATAGAATTGTCGATTATTCGTGGAGGAAATGGACAGAAAATTACGTGTTTGATGTTCTAACGATGGCTCGATTGTGCGGTGTTTATTACTTTTGGCTCATCGGCGCTATCATATCACTAATGATTTTTATGCAAGAATTAAAAATTTATAACCTAATTATCAGAATAACTATCCGCACACTTCACACAGTTTTCATGTGTATTTCACAGCTTTTAACGATGTTTAACAGAACAATTATCAATACGTTTCGGAAAGTTTGGTAATATTGTATTTCACAAATTTTAGCGATGTATTCTTTACACTTGGATTTTGCGTATAGAATTTCGTTCTATTATTATATACTGAGGTTTTTGCCAGTTTTATAACGTTTCTGCGCATACAATGGATACAGTAATAATAATAATCATGAATGCGTACTAAATTTATGAATGGATGCAAATAAATTCGTACAAATGACGATGAAGTAGAGTCCGAACTCATCGGTGGACTCCTTATTTTTCAGTTAAAAGTTAAATCAATATCTTTATTGTTAGTTATAAATAGACAAAATCGTAGTTCAATTGTGAATTTTGGATACTTTCTTTTATCCAATAAAAAAAAATAAAACTTATTCAACCTTTCAAACTAAATTTTTTTCAAATAATATTTATAATACTGAAAAGCTAAGTCAGTCAATAATATGGATGATTATTTAACTTCAACTGGAGTTATATATTACTTTATTTCGTCCTCAAAATCGTTCTTTCTTTTTTAGACCTTGAAATTAGACACTAATTCGTTGAAGTATAACCATAAATACTGATAAATTATAAAAAAAATACTGGATTTTTTATATTTTCTAAAACTAAATTAACACTTTTATTCCTTAAAAAAAGTGTGCGTGGAATTCACTACGATCTTAATTAAGGGTTATTTAATTTTTCTTTTTTCTAAAAATATAAAAAACTTGTTCATAAGAAATCTAAATATAGACCAAAGCCTACAGAATATTACAAACATGTCACTCACAGTTTTCACTCGCAAGTATTTTCTCTAATATAAGTTATATAAACATATTTTTAGTTATTTTTTTTATTCGCTGCTAATTCGTATTAATTATAACCACACACTGAGGGAGAAGCGTATAAGAAGAGTGAAGTGATGCCATAATATTACGCACTACTATGAGTGGTCTTTGCTGTTTCAATTGCTCCTGTGGTCATACATAATCCGATATTTTTTTCTTGCTTATAAAATACAGTAGTAATATTACGCTTCACTTCATTTATCGAAATATGACTGACCTTTTTTTAGAAAATTTAAATTGATTACATGTGCGTCTATATTTATTTTCTTCAGTTGCATAAAAAACTGATCGCGCAAACCTACGCGATATCAACACTTGTCACTTGCAGTTCAAAATGTTTATGCATTTGCGTTCGCATGAAATTAGTAAAAATATCTAATCCTCTCTATTAATATTTATTAGCTATTAGTGGTCATTCGAGAGAAAGTATATAAGACGTAGTAAACGTATAACACAGCTTAACTAAACGTTTCCGTGAAAGAATAACATATATCTCAGAAATTTCGAGGTTAATAACGCAGTATTTCTATTAAGTTATATTTTTTTGTGATATTATAATTTCATGTCTAAGAAATCATTTTTTTTAAAAAAAACATTATGTTGTTTTGCAGATGTCATCCACTTATCGAAATTTATTGGTTTTGGTTTCTATTTTGCTAGCGTTAATTGACTGTATTTCTGCGTTTCGTTTGATTTCTGACGAAAGCACAGCTAATAGTCTATTTAAAATCAATGGCGCTTTCAAAGTGAAAACTAGATCATCAAAAAAGTATTGCGGCGAAGAACTGATTAACATGATGACACTGGTGTGCGACAGTCGCTATAATGGCAAACGAAACGGCTATTATTATCCGTACTTTTATCACAGCCATAGTAAGTTTTTTTTTCTGGTGATAAAATATTTTTTTTCATTAATACTATAGATGGCAAAAAACTCAGAGTGAGCTTAAGCTAGCTTGAGCTGAGCTGAGCTGAGCTTGAAGCTCGACTTTTTGATGTCACGGAGCTTGAAGCTTAAGCTCGGAGATCGGTGGTCACTGAGCTCAGCTCACATAAACTAAAGCTCAGGTTACACTTCTTGAGCTTTATGAACTTGACTTCACTCATAATAAAGAAAATTTATAAATTTAAATACATATATTCATTTAATAAGTGAAATTAATTAATAAATAGTGTTGAAAAAATTCGCTTTTAAAGAAGTAAATCATTATAAAATAAAAAATTTTTAATTAAACGCTAAAAGATAAATAAATCATGTAAAAATTATTGCATAATAAGCTCTAAGCTCAAGCTCAAGCTCGATGCATTTTCAATAAGCTCAAGCTCAACCTTGTGTAAAATTCAGAAGCTCAAGCTCAAGTTATATAATTTCTGAGCTTGAGCTTCACAAACTGAAGCTGAAGCTCACCATTTTTTAGATTTTTGCCATCACTAAGTAATACCAATTAATTTATTTCTATTTACTATAGAAAGTTTAAATAAAGCTAATGATTTTGCTCAGTTGTCTGAACAATCTTTGGACGACAACGTATCGGATGTGTTGTTTGAACGCAAAACTCGTGGCGGTCTGAGCGATGAGTGCTGCGACAAACCGTGCACACTCTCCACTATGAGATTGTATTGCGGTTCGTAATTGTGTGGTTTGGGGCGAAAAAAGAGCAGAAAAAAACAAATTTCACCAGAAAAATATTTATTAATATAAGTAAAATTTTCAATTCTAAAATGTTTACTACTAATGATGCATTGGCGATTTAAGTTATGAAAATAAATTTAAATATTTTAGTTATGATTAAAGATTTATTTACAGAATTAATAAAGAGATAATTTTTTGCTTCTTTTAATCTAATTTTAATTATAAATTTCCAATTTATTTCATTTAGAATTTTTATCAAACAGTGGAATTGATTTTTATTAGATTTGCTACTAATATTACCTCAAATTAGCATAAATGTTTAGTTGACTGTGGACTCCGGTTGCGCCAATAGTTTAGGCCAGACCGGGGTTAAGAAATGATAATTTTGTGCCGGGCTTTCGCTTTAAAAGAATGAAAAATTATTATTATTATTATTACTATTGAGATATACTAATAGTTTTAAGTTAGTTCTAATACCATTTTTTCATCATTACAGTATTTGTGCAAAAATTTGTGAAATATAATAAATTTTTCATCATTATTTGTGCAAAAATTTGTGAAATATAATAATTTACATAAATATGTGAAAATTGAAAAAAAAATCAAAATATCTAGCGGTGGTCGCACTTAACAAACTAAAAATATATCGGGCGTATTCTTGTTCGGTTTTATCCTACCATATGCCTATATTAGCGTGCATGACTAATTATTAAAAGAAATGTCTACAGTCTAATCTCTAGCTACAGGCAAATATTTGTTTGATGGTAAACTGCAATTAAAACGCGAACTACAATTACACTTAATTACGCTATAATTTTATATAATAAATAACTTGTAAATAAATAGGTTTAGGGCTGCTATTGATTAAAAATATTTAACTTTAAATTATCATTACTGTGTATTAATTAATGCCTAAAATTGAAATTCAATAAATCACTACCTTTACACTAACTTTAGTGTAACAAGGCTTAACGTTACGTTAGATTATTGTGCAATCAATTCTCTTGATATTAATTCACTTCGAACTGATAATTTTTTTAGTGACAATTTTATGACAGATTTAAGTCTTTTAATTTTGTATGAGCGCAACTGTCATAAAATATCAATCAAAACGTATTAACTTATATTCTAATCACGCAAAAAGATATGTGAATTAAATATTTCTTGTTGACTGCTTGATTAGATTGAAATTCTTTAAGCTTAAAGCATTAAAGAAAACAGATTATACTTATTATATTAATATTAACTCAAATCCTGTTTATATTAATAAGTTATAACTCAAATCATGTTATTGAATAATATAAATTTATTAAATTAAATATTTATTTCACTCTCTCTCTCTCTCTCTCTCTCTCTCTCTCTCTCTCTCTCTCTCTCTCTCTCTCCCTCTCTCTCTCTCTCTCCCTCCCTCTTATATTAACTAATATTTCCAACTTATTGTGTAAAATAATTTGTTAAATTTGAAAAATTTAGTAAATCTCTAATTAAATAGTAAATTTTGTTATTCATTTAATAAACATATATTAATAGTATTTTGCAATGACTTAACTTGGATTACTCCAATAGATAAGCTATTGCAATATATTAATCCTGTTTAATCCAGGGTTAGATATCTAATCTATAAATTATTTGTGTCTTATATAAAAGACACGAAAGTTTTAGTTCATGAGTCAGAGTAGATATTGAATTCATTAATTAAATTTAATTTTTTCTATTAATTTAATTGAATCATGTATAAAGTTTTAAAACTTTCAACTTTTCTTATTTTTATATATTTACAAATTATTGGTGAGTTAATTGAGTTTAATAATTGATTTAATAAAATTATATACTAATAAAAAAATTTCTAAAAGAATTAAATAATAATAATTTTCATAATTGATTATAATTCTATGGTTACTTTATTGTTGTAATTAATTCTTAGTATTTCTTATAACATATGCATTATAACTTATATATAACATGCATTAATTGTATATTTAACTTTAGAAATTAATTAAAACTATTCTTTAGTTCTTATCTTCTAATCCTGCAAACATATCACGATATCTATATGATTATTAAGAGATGGTGTTTAAAGGTTTTTCTAAGATAAGTTAAACTACAAATATCACTACTATTATATTTTTTCTTAATAAATATTATGATTTAAAATATCATAAATAAATCCTTTTATTTGAGTCTAGTATATTATAGCTCGAAGAACTTTGGAGCATTTATTCAGTTTTAAAGGATTTTGCAACAAATTGCTAATTACTAGCATACATATAAAATATAAATTCTATATGTTTTCCGATCAAATTTATATTACATCAAGATTTTCTTTATACCTTTTTTTATTTAATGAACAACTATTTTGTTATTTTTTTCTATTGGTTGAAATTTATTAACTCTTAACAGAATTAACAGAAATTGAAAATCATTTCACAAAAAACTATGCAATGAAACTCCACAACTACGGTATACCACTCCCCCATATACGAAGTGTTAAAATTGTACGCAACGCAAGTGTACGGATGTGCGGCACTTTTACTCTGACCGGACGCCCAGTTTGTGTAACTGAATGCGTTACCACTGTTCAGCCACTTATAATCACTAGATGAATCGTAAACCTTTTCACCGCCGATCCAGTAATTATTTGATGTGTAATTTTGGTGCCCATAAAACTGATCCAAAAATGACTGAACTAGTGATTGCTTTTCGCGCGATTCGATGTCCGCCAGTGTTGCGCCGTTTTGTTTGCATATCGCTATAGCTTCGGGACGTGTGGCATAAGACGGTGTTTGGTTCGGATAAACGAATGCCTTTTGGGTGTTATTCTCGGTGAACATCGCGTGATACCGATACTGATTAACCAAATAATCCACTTCTTCGCTGTTACCGACGCATATTGTGCCCGCAAATAGAGATTGAGCTGCAAAAAATATTTATTAAATATAAATTAATTAATTCTGTAATTAATTGTGTCTATTTGTGTCTGCATTACCGCAGCAAAATAAAATAATTAGTATTATTATTAAACTTTTTATTTTAATCATAATAAGTTTTGTTATATATTAACAGTTACTCATAAAATGAATTATCATTAGAAGTTGATCGCAATTTATATACTCTATATTGTAATAGGATTTTGTTGTGTTCACAATATATTATCAGCCATTCAGTATAGACGTGCTGTGCTATAAGGATTAAATATTTGTTGTGTGTTGTTGTGTTATCGGTGACTAAATATCACATAAAAAAATTTTAACGCAACTGATATTTAATAAAAGCTTGTTATTCACGTGTTATTCAAGCAATGGCGCGTTTGTTTTGTTAGTTTTTACCTGCTTATCAATTAAACAAGGATTCAGACTTTATACAGAATTTAATCAGACTATCGGTGCAAAAATTTCCTAAAAGTTGTTTTATGCGTTTGATGACGATGTGTAGGTTGTTCTTAGAGTGCTGTTCTTTCCTACAAAGCACTATTAGAAAATCGAGTACAAACACCTGAAAACAATGTTCGCGCAAAATTATTTGTCTCATTAGATATTCAATTTTTATTTAAGTTTTTATAATTAGTATAAGAGACAAAATGCGTTACAAAAACAAAGTCTAAACGAATTCTTTGGCCGCAACCACTTTTGATTTGCGCGGATATATCTGCGGCGGTACTGATACTGATTTCGGTATAATTTCATTTACAGCTATTGTTTCTATGTCTAACTGAGTATCAACTGCTATAACTTCGTCACTGATAATGGCATCACTTTCAGTGTCCGATTGGTTGTCATCACTTGTCTGTACTGCCCGTTCGTCGCACTCTTTAGAAGCACACTTAAAATTATAATTTAATAGATTTGTATCATTCATTACCATTAGTTTCTGCATCCGTTTGCTTGTTGTCATCGTCTATCAATTGTTCGAACTCTTTATAAAAATCATTTTAATTATTGATTGAATAAAAATGTCTCTTTCTTGCATTCAATTACCGTTTAAAGTGTCCATTGGTGCTGATGGTTGCACACAGTCTATTATGACTATTGGTACTGTATTCGCGCATTCATGTGTCACGAGCTCAATGTCAACTGGTTTTTGCAAAGTTTCATCGCTAACTGATTGCGAATGCGATAATTTTTCATTATAAGTTTCTGCTAGTTTTTCTTTATCATTCAATATATCGATATCATTCTCTGGTGTTTTTAACGCATCGGAGTTATTATTATTATTGAAATCATTTCCGATATGCAGCACATGAACGAAATTATAGGGCAAACCAATGTCAGTAGAGGTCAACTTCTTATCATCAATTGGTTTAATGTTAATATTTTGTTTTTCATTTTGTTTCATACCAACAGCAATGGACGCTAATTTTTCGATTAGAAATTTTGGATATCTAGACATTCATTGGATTGCTTTCTATATAAATCTAAATATAAACTTACTTTCATCAATAGACTCGTTTATATCTTGATCTTTCATATCGAGTGATGTCTGTGAGTCTGATTCAATGCGATACACTTCACTTCTTTCTTCTTCTCCTTCTTCTTGTAAAGAATGTGATTCCGTTTCAAACACTTCTTCGTTGCTATCATTTTGAATGATTGGCTTGCATTCAATTGTCACTTGTGTTTCATCGTTTGTCAACTTAGTTGAGTCTTAGAAAATTTCACTTATAAATTACCTGTAAATTCAAAATAAATTAGCTTACCTTTGGAAGCGATTCTTTTGCGTGGCAGTGGAAACACAACAGAAGTATTCGTTGCGTTTTGCTCCACTGCTGTATCTTCTGTCTGCAAAGAATCCAGTATTTCTTGTTTGTCACCCTCGGTCTGATAATGTGTTTCATCAATATTACTGGTCACTGAATTTATCACTTCTTCTGAACCACTTTCTTCCTGTTTTTCTTTATTACTTCCATTCTCCGAACTCTCGTTATTAGCATTAACATCCTTGAGTTGTGTTTTGTTATTAAAATTAGGTCCGATGTGCATGACGTGCACAAAATTATACGGCAAACCGATATCATCTGCGGTTAAGTTTTTAAACATTGGTTTATCAATAGATTTTTGATTTTGTATTATATGTGACGAACCACCACTACTAACAACTAAATTTGTGGATAAAAAATAATTTTTAGTATATAATCACTTTATTTTCAGAAAAACCTGTATGTAAACTCACTTTCTTTATTTTCCTCTGCGTTCGCTTGATTTTTAATCTCAAGCTTATTGATTTCGCACAACAAATTCTTCGTCTTAGGAATGCTGTAAAGCCACGCGTTTTTGCTATTCAGTATCTCTTCACAACTCGGTCGGATTCCAGCGGTGGGTGACAAACATTTTAGGCATATATTTCTGATAATACCGTAGTGTGACTGAATTTTAGACGTAATAACAGGAAATTTCCTGTTGTTGTGGTTAATGAAAGAAAAAACCAAAAACATTATTTCGCACTAACTTCTTAGCTTTAAAAATAACTTACTTCTCAATATCAATATTGAACAGCTCTTTCATAATTATTCCTAAACTATACATATCGGTCTTCGCAGTATAGATGATTCGGTTCACTTCTGGCGGAGCATTAGATTTAATACCTTTGCGAGTGGAGTGCCACTCGTTCACCACATCGTAATACGTCGATAGACCAAAGTCGGTGAGCTTCACATTCCGGTTATCGCTATCCGCGGTCAGCATTATATTTTCGGATTTCAAATTTTTGTGTACTATCGGTGGGTCATTAGTGTGCAAGTATTGCACACACTCCACAAGTTGCAGAAATATTTCACTGGCTATGCTATACTTTTTCGGTGATATCACGTTTGCGTTGGAATAGTTTAACAGTTGAGTGACTCTATCCAACGGTAATGCGTATAAATTCATTTGAATGTGCATTAAGCGCTGCTTATCCGGACTCATCACTATATTATTCGTGTCGGTGTAAAACCTACTGCTGTTCGAGATATAGTAATTGCTTTCCACCCATATATCGACGAACCGCGCGACATAAGCCTTATTTAATCGGCTCAGCAGTTTTATTTCATTCACGATAGCGTTTTCGTCTTTCACGTTGAACGGTATCTTTTTGATAGCGTATCGCTTGTTGTCTGTTAGCGAACGCGCCTCAAATATCGTCGTGATAGCGTTCTGAGCGCCAATCGCGCAGATTTCTTCGAAATTATTTTGATATCCAATAGACATTTTTCTTACACAGCGCGGCGCGTATAATAACTTGAATAAAAGTGTAACTGCTTTATTATTCTGCAACAGAGGAGTTATTTTTTGAATTTATATTACACTTCACAAGTTATACTTTTATCGAGTCATGAAATAGTAAAAAGTACGCGTTGAAGAGTAATATAAATTCGCACTCATAGTAGCATGAATTTAATAAAAGGATTAATAATAGTACAGATTTGTCTTCTCGACAAAAATAATATCCCATTATTTATGGCTCGATAAAAAGCGAGGTTAAATCTCTAGAAATGCATTATATATATACAATATATATATAAATATAAATATATATATATATAAATATATTTATTATGCAAAATATAATTTATTTAAATAAAAAGGACACTAGACATCGTGTGCTGTGCCGACAGTTAATCGACAGTTTCTATGGTGAGCAAACTGTCCTCGCTTTTCAACTGTAGTTGTGAGACAAAACTACTGTTCAGACAGAGTAGTAGACATTTTTTCCTTAAAAAAACTTACTTGTTATCAATTTATTAATAAAATTCAAATATTATTAGTAACACAACTGTATGCAAAGCACCGATGTTAAAAAATAGCACAGTAAATAACAAATAACTAAAACACACAAAATGCGGTAAATGTCAACTACTAGATATTTTATTGAGATTTCATTGGCACTACAGGGCTTGTTATCTTTATTAGTGTTATAATCAACTACACTTAGAAATTATCTCTGAAAAAAATTGCTTAACCGTATCGTTACCGTAACAAATGTAGAAAATACGCACACACACACACACACACACACACACACACACGCTATGCTTTGTTATTGTATAGCTAAACGATTTAATATAATTTACGTTCAATTTTTTTTCTGGCTTATCTCCAATTCCGTTTGATGCCCGATAAAGTCATATGAGCGCACTAATCCTTTATCTCGAAGAGAACTAGCGATCATTTAATTATTATATACAGTATGTGATACTTTGCGAAGAAAGGTGTGTTAAATGAATGCCGAACCCACCAAAAAAAACTAATAAAAATATTGAAACTTTAAAAAAAAGAAATATGCTTATACGACTAATTTAAAATTTAGGCAATTCATGAATATAAAAATCGATACACATTTAAATTAAAAACTAGCGAAAACCTAACTCAAGAACACACATATATTGTGAAGCTTTCCGCGCTTTACTTCTATTCTTACATTCCTAGGTAATTGTGCTTTTTTTAGTCTTTTATCCTTTAGTTTCTAAAACTTAATATATACAAAGGTAATGCTACTTAATGTTTGATTGTTTTCTTACCTTTATGACTCATTACATCAATTGATTTTATTTTTATTTAATAGTTATTAAAAGTTTATCACACATAAGATTACTAACTTGATTTTGAGAGCATTTTAGTGAAATTAGCTAAGTTGATATAGGCTTTAGGTTTTGCAGTTGACACATAAATGAAAGATTTAGGGTTCAGAAAAAAGGGAGATCAAAACTCGTGTGATTTAATTGACAAATTTTTTCACAATTTGGAAAAATATTTCAGTGTGTCTCGAAAACACATTTGTTTTAAACAACAATTTTATATACTCGATTAAATTTTTTGCATACATTTAAGTAAGTATTAGCGTATTAAGCATATGTATAAATATGTAACTATAAGTTTGTTTTATTTTAAAGTTTTTTATTGCTTCAAATATTTTTATCAATCAACATTAATTTGAATATTTTTGTGAAAACAAGACAATGATATTTACAACAAAAAAATGACAGGAATATGTTTATAATTGTTAATAATAAAATTAAGTTCAAAAGTAGTTTATTAATATACAAATGAAAATAGTGAAAGCACTTAAACTAATGATTGCTTGCCTAACTATAATAAACTAAACTACGTTATTATTATTATTCTTTATAACTAAAGTCAATTTTAAAACAAAATCGCTTCTTTCTGTTCTTAGGAGACGGTTCTGGAGATGATTCGGTCTCCTGCATCGCTGACTGCAACCCTTTCACCCAACTAATCATTTTTTCTTCATCATTCTCGTGAAACAGGTACACAACTCCGTTCGCCAACTTTAGCCGCAGCACAAGTTTCTTTCGTGTATAATCAGCTGCTTCGTCAATAGTGGCGTCTTTTAGTTCGCTCGGAGTTTCGTTTTTGTAGTATATTTCCGGGTCTCGAAGAAAATGCTTTTGATCTCTGTATGCTAACATTTTTCCAGCTTTTAAAACTATATAGACTTTGTTCCACGATCTAATTAAATATATATATAATTAAATGTTTAATTGTCAAATAATAAGTTAAAAGTATTAAAAAAAACTTTTCTGGATGTATAATCTATTAAAAGAGTTGCGGTCTCGCACTTTAGTTAGAGTTAGAGATGAGAATATAGGCTGAGCCTAAGACTTGGTAAGAGTCTATAGGCTTACAGACTTGTAGATGTCGTAGGCCTTAGGCTTAGGCTGATAAAAAATAGCATGCTTAGTCTTAGGCTCAGCTTATGAATCAAACCTTAGGCCGCCTATTTAGGCCCTGTAAAAATTTACACGCCGAATACAATTGAAATTAATAATAAATTTTAATGTTAAAGTTCTTCAAATAATTTAAATTTGAATATAGCTAAAATGTATATTTCAATGTATGTATAAAATTACTGAAAAATGAACTCTTTAATATTTAATCAATGAAATTCTTATTTCTCATGTATTTTTGTATATAGCGTACAGCCTAGAGGTTAAACATTTCGCATGTTTTTAATAGAAAACAGTTATTTTCTATTAAACATAAGTTTCATTATTCAATTGTGAACGTATGTCACTTAGCGAGTGTCACGTACCAACCAGACCCGCAGGTTTGGCGCAATAGTGGGTTTGGCCGCGTATCATTAATTAAAATTAAATTAAAAGTTTATTACCAGATTAAGTGAGAGCTTACTTCCACTGTAATATGAAAATAATTTATAAAAGGAGTAAAAGCAAATTCATCACATGCTAACGTGTGCTTAGTCTTATTTCGTATTTTACTGTAACTAGAGATGAGCATTTAAGTCCGCCTAACCTAAGGCTTAGGCTCAGCCTTAGTTCATTACACTCTCTTTTATTAGTTTTTGTAACGCATTTTGTATGTAATTATTAAGCATTTGTTTAACGGTCATTTTGAATAAAGTGAATATTTTGTGAATGCAATTGTAGTTATAATTATTATTCGCCACACAATAATTATAACGCCGACCGGTCTTTTGTTGTCGCTCGGCGGTAACTGCCACAACGTTACTATTGAATGTAATTTTTTTACTGTAATTGTTTTACGGTTACTGCTCAAAAAAGCACACATATTTTAGTTAAACGTTATTTCATAAACAAATCGATTCACTAGTATTCTTGTCAAAGAAATATAATTTTAGGTGTTATAACATCATCTTTTAACCAAAAAAATATATAATAAAAGTTTAAATTTATATATCGATCGAATTGTTAAAATTACTTTAAAAGAAAACATTACAAAATTTGTTTTATAAAATACACAAACACATCAATTATATCAAACACAAAGTTTATGAGAATAGAAACTGGTGATCGTTATTATATATGATGTGAATAATAAAAAATTTAAATAATAAAATAATATTTTATTTTTAATCAATAATTTTATAACTTCAAAATTTAAATTATAACTGCATATTTGTTTGTTTCGAAATATCTAAGAAATAAACAATAAAATATTAAATTAATTATATATATAATTTATGCCAATATGTAAATTTTATTATATTTAATACTGTTATTGTGGTATCCAAGCAACACATCATTTGAGGTCTCAAAACATTATCTTTATATCTGTATATGATTTTTAGAATGATATTTAATAAAATTTGTTTTCATACCGTAGATTATGAAATGGTATAAAAATTTTCATTATAATTCAAAAGTTGGCTGAAAATTTAATTTAAATAATGATAAAGTTCTCGAGTTAAACATTAAATTGAGCTCAATGTTAGGTGTGGTCAATAATTGAACACATTAATCATGACTAGTAAGTGTTCGATACATTTAAAAAATGAAAGTAACTGATAAAAATCTATCTCATATATATTTTTAACCTTTTAAGAGTATTATAAGTTTTGCTAAAGAAACAAAAAAAGGCAAAATCATATATTTACAGATTGAAAGTATGAAAATTGATATCAGTAAACCACTACCAACTCGTTTGATCATCGAAAATAGTGGCAATCATTTCTATTCTATAGGATTATGGCAATGGACTATTGGTAATGCGAAACGAAGTGCAATCTATTCTAAACCAGTTATAACTCTTATAAG
>JAQIVF010001316.1:0-14631 GCA_034698365.1 Steganacarus magnus
TAAAGAATATTTTTAACTTTTTTCGAGATTATTTATTCGCATATTCAAAGATTTTTCGAGAATAAAAATACGCTCTTGACTAATTACCGATAGGTTTCTAGTGAGTTATGTTTTCTATTTTAATTTCATAAAAGTATTATTTAATTATGAAAAACATGTTACAAAATCCCGGTGAAATAATGTACTTATGCGTCAGTTAACCAATCAGCAAATTAATGATGTCACTTGATTTTCTTAACTGTAACATATGTATATTTTTTTATTTTTCTCACCTGTAGATGTTAACATGATATTTTTTCAAAAAAACGTATACAATAAACATCTAAAAATCATTTGGCACTTTTCTAGAGTTTTTAATCAAAAAATCTTTTGAAATATTTCTATTTTTAACCCTTGTCCATTGTCAACCCTTTTTAATAAAAATGACAGTTGAAATTCAAGTTAATTTAAAAAAAACCAGTTAAACAGTTCCGTTATTAAAATCCACAGAATTTCAATTTTAAAATAAATAATTTTTCCACATCTTTAACAAAAATAGTAGAGTTCTAGAAAACTTTTTGGATTTAGCAAAAAAAAACTTTTCAAAAGCTCGTTATTTTTTGTAAGTCATTTTTGAACCGTTGGACCATTGGAAACCATGTTCTTCCTATTTTCGCGGTTAGATATGATATTGTTTTTAAATCACTCAATTTTGGGATATCGATACCTATAAAATATTAAACCTTATCTTATCATTTAGACATTATTCTATAAATTAGTTTGCATTCAATCAACTCAAACAAACCACCGTAATAACTACAATACTTTTTTTATCTTATACTTTGTTTAACTTTATTTTGCTAATTTGTAAGTTATTTTATTTTTAGATTTTATTTTTACTTCAGTTTTATTAAATCTTTTTACTTTATATTAATTTTTATTTTAAAATTCTCATCACAAAACTCTCTTAGAATAAAATGAAGTCGCAATATTACTTAGCGATTTTGACTGTAGTTGTGCTGCTGTTTTCGACAATAAAATTATCTCTTAGCGAGTGTTGCAGTGTTCCCATTAAATGCTCGAACTCATCGGCGACCACATACCGGTGCTACGATTGCACGGAATCGACCGCATACTGTGGCGTAGGAAAGTGCAATCTTTTGGGCTGCAATTGCGAGGGTGGCTGTCGACAGGGAGATTCCACTTTATGGTATATTAAATTAGTTTATTATTACGCAATTTGTTTAACTAATCAATTTCTTTTGGCTCTTGCTTTGATATTAATTTGTTTTATTATTTAACGCGATTATATTCAAGGTTCTCAATGTTTAAGGGTTATTAAGAATTTTTAAGAGTTTATTTTTTCTGGAGGAGACAGTGTTCTTTAAATTTATCACACTTTAGTTTAAATTTGAATCTTAATTAATCTGTACAAAAAATATATTATATTCTGCGATTAGTTTAGCGCACAAATTCTTTGATGACTAAAAACGATAATTTCCGCTCTTTTATGAGTTTACTTCACCACTAATTACTTCGCGTTTAATTACGAACATTTGAGTTAATGACGGAAATTAGTTTACTTTGCAGTCAATATAAAAATGATGGCGAAATTTTATATAAATATATAGGAGAAACGCATGTATTGATGCTAACGAAAGCTCAGTTACGATACTAAAAAAATAGCGCAATATATGAAAAGTAAAATATTTCAGTATTGCTGCGTAAAAAATCCATTTACTTATAACAATAGAAACGAATGATTAACGACGAATGTTTTGAGTGGAAACGATATATCATTATATTAGACACTTAATAAGACAATTCGTAGAATATTTGTTTTTTTGTTTTTTTTTTGCAAAATAGGTGTTGGAATATAGTTACGAGCTGTAGTCTGCGAAGTTTTTTCTACGAACCAGCGGTAAACAGCAATGGAAATAACGTGGCAGCGATTGACGTAAACAACGATGGTGTGGTTAGCTTTGACGAAGCGAACAGTTATGTCGCTCGACAATCAAATCAGTACGATGTGGAAGGTGTTAGGGCTGAGTTCACTAAACTGGATACTAATGGCGACGGAGTTTTGTCTTTTAAAGAAATTGATGGCTAATACATCAATGTATTAAATAAATAACTATGTAAAAAATAACTGTTAACTGACGAATGAAATATATTGCGAAAAAAAAACTAAAGCATAGATTTAACGTTTGAGAGTGTTTTTTTTATGTTTAAGTAAGGTTTTTTTGAAGGGAACTGCGAATAATTACACAACAATTGCAATAGCGCTGAGCTGTTTTGTAATTATTTCACAGTTCCTCAAAAAACACACTCAATTGTTACAGCTTAAAACTAAAAATAAAAATCAATTTTTGCCCACATTGTGATTAATTTCAATTGTTTACGTCTCACATCTTAAAATTTTTTATTTGAAACTTTTGCACTTGCAATGCAATGCATTCGAGCGAGCATTTCGTGTGATTTTCAAATATTGATTCAGTTATTCAAATATTGTTTGTTGCGTTTGTTTGGGTCTTTATTGCGATCAAATTAAATACACTTTAAGCCGAGCTAAGCCTAAGCTTAACATTTTTCACATGATTTTCTGTAACTCAATATGTTGGGAGAAATTTAATATATAAATATATAATATAGTAAAAATGTTTGATATTACTATTGATTGACACTGAATCTCAAACTAACCTGAAATAGTTTCAAACTTTTATGCAAAACAGTTTTTATGCTTCAAAATTTTTCGAGTTATGATTTAAGTTTATTTTGCAATTGTTTTATTTTCTAAACAAGATTAATTTTATAAAAAGAAAAACTAATAAACAATTTTTATGGTTTGGTTCGGATTCAGAAAACTCAAACCACTAACATCTTAATATTACATACAGTAACTGCACAGTACTTGGAAATTTCACGTGATTATCGAAAAATAATCTCATAAATATACAGGCAAACGTTTGATACCGACCAAACCGTGTCATGTTTAAGCAGTTTTGCGTTGAATCACTTTTATCCAACTATTATAGGAACAGTATTAAAAGGATTATATATAACGCAAGAATTTTTTTAAACCAAATCATTGAAATTAGAAACCATGATTTTTTTGTACATGGTTTATCTTAAAATTTAGTTCGTTAGGTGAAAACAGTGTTCGCATGTAAATGCAATCAGCACTTATGCAATATTTGAGCGAATTAATTAGTTAGCTTATCAACTTATTTATTAGTTAAACTCATTTTAATACCCACTATATCGTAATTTCACTGCAGTAATCATTTCTAATACTTTGTTCTAGTATTAGTTAAATCATTTGTATTAAAACTTTTCTCGTTCTTAGATTAAAAATAAACTATTTAATGATATGTAAACCGGAGAAATGACGTAAAACTCCACAATATAGCGAGATTATACTTGTGTAAAATTAGACAGTACTATTAAACAGATGAAAATTTTCTAAATTACAGTTATGTTTGAATTTCTTTTGTGTTTCTCGGAAGAAAAAAAATTTAAAACAAGAAAAAAAAAGAATATTAATCAATTAGTTAATTAAAGGAAATCATTAAATTGAATGCAGCATTAATGGCGAGAGAGAGGAGATCGTTGTGTATTAATTATATCGTCAAATAGACTTACACTTTGAGATAAGAAAAGTTTTTTCTTTAACAATTGATAGTTTAAGTCTGTATTTTTTTTAGTTCAGTACTATTAATTAAAATGTTTCGTGAAAAAAATAGTGAGAGACGTTAATCTTAAATTAGACCATTAATTATTTCTAGCTTTCAGCAAATAGTTTGTACGCGTTTGTTGCGTACGATTATGTCTCTCTCTCTCTCTCTCTCTCTCTCTCTCTCTCTCTCTCTCTCTCTGTGCGCGCGAGTGAAACACTTAAGTTATTGTACGCATAATAAATTAGCAAAACTTCTATAAATAAATGGATTGCAATGAATTTTTATTAGTAACTTGTAAATACACAAAATACACAACTGAAATGCCCAAAATAAACCCAATACTGTACATATACTGTATATATTGCAGCATTAATATATATTTATAGTAAACTAATAAAATAAACTTTTATTTGAAATAAAACTAATGAAATAAATCTAATGAAATAAATGTATGAAAATATCGCAATTAACTTATTGTGCTCTCAATAATACAGTTAAAAATAAAAAATTTCCGCTCAAAACGGAAAAAACAGTGAGAAAAAAATAAAATACTGTACTTTTAATATCAATATTTCTTGTCATGCAATATCTTTATTATTCCTACTGTAACAGTAAACGCAAAGTGTATTAAGATATCATTTAAGAGAAAAAATTCTGTTAATATTTTTATTGCTTATTTCATCAATAAATCAAAGAAATACTGTATTATTATTATGATTACAGTAATTGTTTCACTTCCTTACAACACTAACCAAATTAGCATTTACTGGCACTTGTTTTGTTTGGAAAGTTTTTATGTCCCGTTAGTTTGCTGTCAACTAATTCTATAAAGAATATTATTTTCGATATTTATTCGCGAATTTTTATATAATAAAACATACATTCTGTTGGTGTGATAACAAATTATGTTCAATTGAGGACAATATGCTGGAAAAATTTAAGTTATTTATAGTATAATACATACAGTACAGTGCTGTTACATTAATTAGTACAAAAGTATGTTAACATATCTGGTAAAAGTATGTTTTTAAGTGATGGTGAAAAAATTTTATGCAAAGTTTAGAAAATTTGTACATTGTATATAATTGCAATCAAATTTGATTGTTTTTTAAAAGAATATTAAAGAATATTTTGCACTTTTTTCGAGAATATTTATTCGCATATTCAAAGATTTTTTCGAGAATATAAATCCGCTCTTTACTATTTACAGAACTTCCGAGACGACAATATTTTCAAAGAGTTGTAAATATGAAATTATTGTCCCGGAGCTGGAAAACTTGAGTGGGCAACGCATATAAGTTTTCTTATTTTTCCTGAGTTGTGAGTTTTTACGTGCTATAACTTAGATGACAGTTTTTTGTTTTAAAAAATTTAATCGCCAAAAGCGTGTTTACATAAAAATTTTTACTCTGAGGAGCAGTGTTCTCCGGAAATTAAATATATTACGGATGACAAGGAATGAGAATCACAGTATATTCTTAAATAAAATATTGGAATATTCCTGTTTGTGATCAATTTTAATTAAAATCTTTTTAAGACAATTCGAAATAAATGACATTCTTAAGATTAATAACGAAAAAAAAACTATAATAAAACTCAACACAATTAATTGCGCTATAAATTATTACCATTTAGCAGCGCAGCCACCTCTTAATAGGTGACACGTGATTTGTAAAAGTACGTTATATTAAATTTTCGGGATTACACTCACCTGCTATAAAACACTTAATCTAATGCCATAAACATATACTACTACTACTACTACTTGCAGCGCATTATTATTATTATTAAGTCACTAATGCTAGTTAATATTAAGTTTATTAAGCAATACTTCAATATATACGAAGTGAATGTCGCTGCGTTTTATTTAACAATATGTAATATCAAAATTGTTTCAAGACATTATTGCTCGCATTTATTTCATAGCTCATGCATTGGACACGTGTGGGTGAATGTAATTTGTCTGTAATCATGGCTCGCAATTGAATTCTTTTGCGCACTTATCTACCACTTAATACTAATTTATATCGCTATTTGAATTACAGTTAATATTAAAGATGTTTCTGGTTTGGTATTAACCAATCGATTTTTTAAAGATTCAGTTTGGAGTGATTTTTTTGAAAAAATTGGAATTTAGTTAAATACACCTTTTTTACATTCAAGATTTTCAATGTTTTTCTAATCATCTGTAGTATTCAATATCAATAAACAAGTTGTTTAAATTTCTGGAAGATTTAGAAGAAACCATTTTACGCGATTCAGTTTTGATAAAAGTTCTCAAATAGTAACTGCACAGTCATTTAATTAAAAAATAAACCTCAAGAAAAATTTAAAAAGATTTTAATCTACTAAATTCTGTTTAAACTGAACTATTTTGATGTTGATATAATCTTAAAATTAATGGTTAAAATCGATTTGTCCAAAAAAAGCAAACCAATGGCACCTTTAGTTGCCTATTAAATTCATGTACACTTATTCATTAATGTAATTCTACTGCACTTAAAAGTTTAATTTTATTGTTTTATTTTCTATATTACACACTTTAATATGTATTTTATGGTAAATTAACTTCCACTGGAAGTTAATTCAAAATTTTTTAAAAATTTTGCTACATATTTTGAGTTTTTTTTAATTATAATGAAAATGCTTTTACTAGAAGTTAATATGAAGTATAAATTCTAAATCTTTTGGTGGCATTTATTTTGTAACTAAATTTTACACATTTACATGCATTTATGAGTTTTTAACTTAATTAAAATTTGATATTTTTTTACAGAAAAAAGATATACACTCGAATCTTTTCATTAGTTTAATAAATTTTATTACGCACTTAAACCTCTTTAAATACTTTAAAGTTTAAACTAACTATATTTTGTTTTTTTAGACTATTATTTATAACTTTATTACGCTTAAATGTATACAAAAATAATAAAAATAAGGTAAAATAGGCTTTAATATCACGAAATAACGAGTTTTTGTATTAAAAAAACTCTACAATAAACAGCATTCAGCACGATTTACCATTATGTTATAAAACAATAATGAGCGCCAGTAAAAAATTTTACGTTTTCATGCAGGCGTCAACTTATTCACCATCAATTAGTTAGGTGTTCAACTGTCGTAGTAGTTGTTTGAATTATTATTGTACGTTAGTTAAAATTCTATGGATTGGAAAGCGTTTTTTGAAAAAATCGAGCGTAAAATAAAATTGAGCTATAATTTTGCCTTTATAATGATTTAGTTATTGCGACAAAATATAAATCTAATGACTAGTTCTGAGAGTTTCCACGAAAAAAACTTTTAATACTAACAAAATTAAATAATTATAAAGAATAATTAGATTAATAAATACCATAATTTGTAAATGATTATACTGCAGACATAGTCTAGGAAACTAATGAAAGTATTAAATTTGTTTTTTGATGCGTGAATGAATGCACAATTTTTTGCATCTCAACTCACATTAAGAATTATTAATCACTCCTATTATGCATTTAGAAAATAAAAACCTTTGGTCGCATTTAAAGCATTCATTAATATTAATATTGAAAAATTATACGATATTAAGTATAGAGTACACGTATCGGCGTAATGGTGAGCTAATAATCGGCAAATGATAAACGATGTTCGGATCAAACTCAAAGGGATACGAGAACGTGAATAAATTTCTCATAGAAGTATTACCGCACTTAAAGTTATTTTTTAACTTTTGGTTGGATAAGTAAGGTTTTAAAAATAAAAACTAAAATACTAAAACAATTTTTAATACATACTAATGTAAATATTCCGATAGCGAAGCAGCCACTTCTCAGCGATATGCAGCAGCAGCACGATTTTAGATAATGCATCTGGAGATACAACAATAACAACAAAATAAAATGAAGTAAGTTTTTTGAGCAAATTTTTACCGGATATATGAAATAAAATTGCAAAAATGAGGATAAAAGTATTAGCGGAAAAAAAAATATTTTAGCAACAAAAAAGGAGAAGAAAGAATTCGGAGAAATCATATTTTAGCGAAAAACTGTTAAAAGAAAATATTACCATAGAAACGTTGGGTTCAATTTGACATCGATTTAACGAAAATTTCTTTCTTAACTTAATTTGTGCACGTTTTTTAAAATTCAAACTTACGTTTTACTCTTTCAAACAGAGATACTATTATTGCGTACTATTACTCGGAGCGAAACGGAAAATAAAAATACTTGATGTTTATAGCATTAAAATAACTTTATTCTGTATATTATGCAAAACAGTGTTAGCAGAGAATAAGAATAATAAGAAGAAGAAAGAATAGAAAACTTTTTCCCGTTTTCAGTATTAACAGTATTGTGCAGCAAACACTACTACTCTTCGCTGCGATTCATACAATGATTCAAAACAAAGTTTTTTCCGCAGAAACGATGTTTTAGTCTCGAGATGCGCACACCATTCACACCACTGGTTTATGACTTGCACACAATTTCTCCGCTTCTTTTTATACACGAGCAATGGCTTATGGCGATCAAAGTTATAACAAATAATTCTATCTCTATTATGGTTGATTTAAAAGTGTTTATATATTTATAGTTGAGTTATTTGAGTGGGAAAAAAATCAAATACGATAGGAATTTGTCAAAACATTACATTAACGATATAAAGATAATAAAAGAAAATCTTCATACTATTATGTTCTAAATGCTATAAAAGAAATGATATCTTATATATATATATATATATATACACTGTATATCAATGATATTTATCACTAGCAAATTTATAGTGTGACATAACTTATAGTATTATTAGAGGGATTGTTAGCGAAAGCATTTATGGATCGTGAATTGCGTGACAATATCTAATAATTTACTGCGTAGGGCGCACTCATAGTGTGAGTTGGAATAATTACGACGACTTTTCCGAGTTAATTTGCAGAGTAATTATATGAATTTGATACACAAAATCCGTATATCAGATTAATATATTTGTTTTGTTAACGACCCTAACTAATTGAATTCGGGCAGCGATTAACATTAACGTAAATAAATATTATTTGTTAGTAGATATTATTTTGTGTATCAAATTTATTTAATTAAATGCGCAATTATTCACACGCTTTCAATTTGATATGCAGCAGCAAATTTGTTAGTCATATCTATTGTCATGTTTAGCTGCCATAATTAATGAGCTATCGATCTTAGTTTGTCTTTTACTTTTTTCTCTCTCTCACTCATAGTTCTCGTTAGTATTATCACGGCTTAATATTTTTAAGCTAATTAAATATTTTTGCCATTAAAGTTTTCCATCAATTAACTCTATTCATGCTTTTGCGCGAACTATTAAAGTATGAGTAACGCTGGATATTACTGAAACTGAAAACTTTATGTGGAAAAGATTCATAACTTAAATGACTTAATCTTTGCATAATATCAAAATTATCCTTTTATTTTTCGATGTAAAAGTTCGAAAGTTTATGCACTTTTATGATATAGCAGTCACTATTTACACAAGAAAAACAAATTCTACATAATTTTGACACCTCTTCCGACAGTTTGTCTCATTCAATGATTATTAATGATGTGCGAAGGATTACGGGGTGAATGAATGGCTCAAACTCGCACTCAACTCACGTAATGAATAGTTGACTAAACGAAACTTGCGTATTAAACGGTACACCACCGTGTGTGTGATTCTTACTATTTAATAATTGATAAGTTAAGATCAACCCGTAATTATGAATTTGTTTCATATTTTTTAGTGTAAGATATTAATCTTTTAAGTAATTTAAATTCTAGACAAAATAAATCGATATCTTTCTTGATAGGTTTCAAAGTTTTCTAACAATTTTAATGACCGCCGCGTAGACATTTAAATTTATTTTTGAAAATCATTTGAGCTAAACTAATGAAATTTAATTAAAAGTAAAGACAACTCGTGTGATAAAGTTTATTTTCATTGAAGTTATCATTAAGTTTTGTGCCGCACTTCCAAAACACGTACTTTAGAATTCTTATAAATAATTAGAAAATAATGCAGTGGAGCTTAAATACTGCGATATCAATAAAATTGGTTTCGCTTTATTTCTGATGTACTTAAAAGCTATCTATTTAAACATTAATGTCATTATCCATTAATAAATAAAACAAATGGTAATTTCAAGCGGTATACGTAATGATGAGAATAAGTTCGAGTTAATATTTAACAAAAATCTTTATTTTAGCAAATTTTCAATTCGGTACGTATTCTAATAGAAGTTATCGCGTTTTAGCTTACATTTTAGGTATTAGAAAGTTAAATATTAGAAAATTAAATCTGAAACTTTTCTGTAATTTAGTTTCGCGTGAAACTATTTTGTATTAAAATAAACAAAGTTTTATGCACCGCAACACATCGCATCAGATATACATTATTCGCATACTAGTGAATTGAAAAGGCAGTCAATTAAGCCATCGCGAAACGTATTCAATTTATCTTTAATTTATATTAAAGTAAAACACTGACAAAATATAAATTCTCAAAAGTAAGAATAAATTTATTAATTAAAAAGTCTTTTAGTTTAAAGTAGTAGTTGAAAAATATTCATTCTTTTACTCCCACTCCATCCCGCAGATAGTAAAGTTAAGGCCCACATGGGTCCCTTCCCACGCAGAGAAAATTACCCCTAACCTCCGCCGCTCCTTTAAAGTGCTTCTCAAATTTTCTTTTTATAAAATTGAATAATAAATTAGATTTTGTTTTTAAATTCATTTTATAGTAGAATTTTTTGTGCTATTGTTAAAAATAATTGGGTAAACTAAAGAATTGCAAACCCATTGTTGCGAATTCACGAGAAATTTCCATTCAAGTGTAAAGTTTACTTAAATTGTAAACTAAAAATATTACGCAACAAAACTAAATCTGATGCGCTCACAACAATGGGTTTGCTTATTGCTTGAGATTGCACTCAAATAATTTTATTTTAAATTCAAAATGTAATTTGTAAGAAAATTATTTTAAGGCTTTCCGATCGAAATAATAAATTTTAACTATAGAGCATAAAATACTTTGCTCACAACTCAAAACTTGGTTGAGCTCAAGCTCTGCATAAACAATCTTATTCTCTAGTTTAATGATAATGATTTAAAATCGTTTAAAAGTAGTTTAATACATTATTGATGAACTAATGTTTTATTCGAAACTTAATTATTACTGACAGTAATATTTAATTAATTATTGTCGGGTACTTGAAAACATCAAACTTAATTGGAATAAATACTGTTTTAAAAAACGAAAGAAAACATTATGGTTGACATCACAAAATCTTCGACTTAAAAAATCGATGATTGTGTGGCACGAGTTAAAATTATAACACTTTTCAAAGAGATTATATACTTTATAACTTTTTCTTCACTATGACCTTATTTCAAGAGTTATGTGAAGCATCACATGTAGAGGCTCTTGTGGCAGATTTATTCTGAAAGGTAAATATTTATTGAAATTTTTGATATACAGCTTTTTCAAGTTTAGTGTTGCCACGTGTTTCAAGAAAAATTCTCAAGTAGTTTTTAGAAACATTTTGTGTACATTTTAAATGCAGAGATTTTATAACTTCGATCGAATATTTGAACTAAACTTAAAAATGCTGTTCGAGTTAATAAATTGCAAACTTTGAATATTTTATATGTAAAAAATTGTGTGATTTTAAAATTATGGTAAATAAAATATGTCATTTGCAGATGGTTTTACTAAGTTTAAAACCAAATTTAAATAAGTTTAATCGATTAAAAAATTAATTGTATCATTGGGTCCATTAGCAAAACAATTAACTAAGAAAAACAAAAATATTTAATCTTTTAATAATTATGAACCGAAGAAAAATCGCTAAAACAAAACTTCTTTTGTGTTTTGCAAACAAAAAAATTAATTTCTGATAAAATTTGTTTATGGCTTCACACGTAACACAAATAAATGTCACAAACAAATTTAATTAAAAACACTTAACCTTCACCTTTTTCTTTCTTTAATTAATTGCATTATTATCGGATTGAGTCACGTTGGCGACCACTCAGTGGAATATCACTCTAACATCTCTTCACTCAATTATTGGAATTACACGTGTAGTGCATTGCATAATAAAATCGCAACGACAAAAAAAGAGAGCATATCTTTAAGATAAATTTAGATTTATATTTTTCGCATTGTTATTGATCGGTGACATGGATAATGTCAGGAACAAACAACAAATAATTAAATATGTTTGCTTAAAATGGAAACAACAAAAACAGTTAAAAGTGATAAATGACAGTGAATTCTAATGTCATCTTATTTAATAAAGTAGTGAAACAAATGCCTTTAATCTATAAGAAAATCCAATTTAGTTATTTTTTTGTTTGGTGCGTTTTCGCTGCTTTATCATCAAATTGTTATTTAAGTTATACATATATACATTTACTTTGCATTTAAGTGACGTTTTTTTTAAGTTCAGAACACTATCTTAATTATAACTATTCTTAAACATCGTTCGAAAAAGTGATCAAGTTTTAGTTGCGGCAGAGATTAGATTAAAAGTTGTTTATTAGCACACATCCTACTGATACTTCCTTATTATTAACGAGACGTAAGAAAGAAAGAAAGTAAATGTGGATCGAGAGATAAAGGAGTGCAACAAAAATAAAAATACAAAGGTTATCGAGTTATTAACAAGATTTCAGTGTAACCATTGAGTGAAAGTGCATTAAAAACGCGAGTAATGTATGTTATTAGTGCACACATCTATATGTAATGCGTTATATAAACTATTACTATTGTCATAAATTAGATTTGTTTTATTATTGCATAAATGAAGTGTTAGTTTTATAACTTTTAAAATTATTAAATTTAACTTTTTCGTCGATTTTTATGGTAATCTATAGAATTGGTCGCCAATTGTTGTGTGACTGAAAGAGATTTAGTTAGTTATAGCCAAATATTTTTTAAAATTAATTAAGTAAACGCGCGTGAGTTTAAAATTCTCGTGAATTCGTAACAACTGGCGAGCAGTTCTTTAGTACACACTTTGCCAAACATCTAAACCGTTTAAATGACTGATAAAGTATGGTTTCGTAAAACATTGTAGTCAAATGTTAAACAATTGTTTCATAATTTCTTTAAATTTCCAATACATCTATCATTGCATTATTTAAATTAATTTGGATAACATTAGTTATTTTTTTTCATTAGAAATCTAATGTTTAGACGTGAGAAACTCCCACTGCATTTGAAATTTCTAGAATGTTTAGCTCATCACAAATTTGTTAAGTGCCAACAGTAGGGTTCAAGTCGCCAAAAACACTCAAAAATCAAACATAAAAACTAATATTTTACCAAAACCCTAACAGTAACACAAAATCATTGTAATAGTTAGAAACACTCACCAAAAAAAAAACTCAATTCATTACTCAATTGTTAGAAACCAACTCAAAAATATAATATAATAATCACTTGTTGTTTAGGCGCAAAACAGCACACTAATTATATTAAGTTTATTTAACCACTATATATATATTCAATTAAACAAATAAAAGGCTGTATTGGTTAAATAACGTGCATCCTTTTATTGATTAAGTTAAGGTGAAGAGTTCTGGTGGTGTTGTGTCAATTGGCGACACAACACTCGCGCATACGTTAGCGCGTGAATCACTGCAAACGTACCGCTCTGGCACGTATGGACGAGATTCGCGTCTATCAGCCTATGGTGCAGGTGCCGGGTATCGCGAGGTTTAGGTGCTAATAATGGTGCAACTCTTATAATAATAATAATAATAATAATAATAATAATAATAATAATAATAATAATAATAATCATAATAATAATAATAATAAGAAGAAGAAAGATAAGAATAAATTGTTAAATAAACAATGATAATAATACTGAATAATAATAATAAAATGAATAAAAACATGATTTTTCAATGAATTTTCGGTATTCGCAGGATTCTCACGAAATAATCGTTGAATATACATAAGTAACACAATCTATTAATCCAATAATAATCTATTTTTGAATTCATTGCCATTGTGTTAGAGAGACACGTGTGTCACCTTCTAATGTAATGTAATGTTGGATTTGCGCCATCAGTAATATACGCAGACAAATCCTACAAAAAAAGTTGTTACCAAATTTTGTGAGTGTAATGCATCAACTTTTTGTGATGTTTTATAATTGTAAATTTCCTTATTGGATGTTAATGTTTCGTAATTTTTCAGATCATTTTAGTATAAAAAATATAGTTTATGGATTTGACAACATCCGTGCATCAGTCAGTTTTGTGGCATTCAAATAAATAATTAGGTATACGTATGTGACATCTACTTGTTTTAAACACTTGATTAATTTAATGGTTTTTCAGTTATATTCCGTTTCAAAAGGTATTTCTTGCAATCAATTTTGTTTAGTTCGCCAATAGATTGTAACTAGAGATGTGATATTTTGTTAAATCCAAAATCTTCTTGTAACAACAATATTTCGAAAAAAATCGTTTTTACAACAAAATATTCAATAAATGAATTTTATTATCAAAATTTTTATATAAAAAAGAAAAATCTGGCAAAATTAAAGACTAAACTAAAAAAATGCACAAATATTCGACAAATTTTTGCAATTTTCCAAAATTTTAAGCCAACTTTTATCGCTTAAAAGTAAAAACTGAATTTTTGAAAAATCAGAAACAAGCTTTCCTTACCATTGAATTTTTGTGTATCATAAATATTGCTCTCAATTTATTTTTTATATGACTTCGTAAGAAAATTGTCATATATATGGATTTGACTTTGTCCGTCCGTCTGTCTGTCCGTCTCTCACGCTCTTTGATAGGAGGCTTTTTTAGCGAAAAAATGTAAAAATAGGAGGCTTTTTAAGTGAAAAAATGTCAAAATAGGAGGCTTTTTTAGTGAAAAAATGTTCAAAATAGGAGGCTTTTTAAGTGAAAAAATGTCAAAATAGGAGGCTTTTTTAGTGAAAAAATGTCAAAATAGGAGG
>JAQIVF010001317.1:0-14631 GCA_034698365.1 Steganacarus magnus
ACACACAATACAAGCATACAGGTATCTCGGAAAAGAAAAAATGAAAAAAAGCAGAACAACAGACAAATAAGCAAAACTTATGTTTTCACTGTAAGCTGTTATGCTATGCATGCTATGTTATGCTATGCTATGTATGTATCTCTTAACGGTGTGCTAAAAAAATAAATGTTCATTTTCTCATTTAATCATTTTTTTAACTAACTATAGTTAACTGACATATGGCTTATGGCTTACAGATATTGTGCTTTGTGTTTTCGATGTGATGGATGAAACTTATTGAAATTTCATGGATGGGATGAATAAAAGACTAATAGATTGTAACACTGCGAGCAAAGTTAGTTGCCCTTAAAGTGAAAGCTAAAGTAATAACAGCGCGCACACATAACAGCAAAAAAATGCATGACTGGCTCATTATTAGTAGTTGCTTACAATAAATTTTATTTCTAATTCTGATGCTAAGGAATTAACGAGAGAAAAGTTAACAATATGAACACCATATCGAACGAAGTTAGCGAAAATCAGACTTGTGATCGAAAGGCACTACTGTTCAGTTCAGTAAATGTTTCGCATATACATATACCAGTATATATAGCGACCCATTCCCCGAAGCAGTCGCTGCTCTCAGGTAATATCGCATCGCACTAAACGTTTATTAGCGTTACTAAAAAAATTGAATACGTCTTGTGTGTGTGTGTGTACGCATTTTTTCATTGCATTTAAAAAGCTTTACAGTAAATGCAATATTATTGCTACGAAAAAAAAGTCATCCCAGACATAATAAACGGCGAATACCGATAGTTTTCTTAAAGAACTTTTATTGGCAATTAGAGTCGCATGTCTTTCATGATTCTCTCTCTTTTTTTGCAGCGCAGAGCCAGAAAAATTTTTCTCCAGTACTTCTTCTTCAAAAAATTTTTTTATATTTATTTGTGAGATGACTTTTCTGCAGAAAACAGGTTTTGGTCTCTTTTTCCATAACTGAAAAAAATAAGTAAAGTAGCCGTTCTTTTTTCTAAAGAGAGAGAGCCCAGTATTTAGACCTGTTATTATTATTATGGCGCACACAATGCGCACATACGAACACAACACATAGATATGATGTGTGCACAAACACTGCACACTAATACAGTACCGGATGATATTTGAAGATATGATACGAGTCTTAAGAACGAGAGAGAAATTGGTGTCTGCCTCAGCTCAGCCATTCTTTTCGTTTTTTTCTTCTTCTACTACTACTTCTTCTTTTGTATAATCACGCTCGCCTTTTGCCTCGTTTTTATTCATTATTTATAATATATCTATTTTTTAAAAAGATCGCCAAACATTAAGTGGTCGTAATTTAGTTAAAACGATCTAAACGAAAATTGGCCTATTTTTATAACTATAATACTCTTTATGCGCATTTTCCTATTGCATGTCTTATTATTTCTATTATCATTACTTTTTAAAAAAACTGAATTACATCAAGAGCTTACGTTTGTTCATCCTTTCAAAAAAGTTTGTGTGCTCTCTCTCTCTCTCTCTCTCTCTCTCTCTCTCGTAATTTTCGATTTTATTTGCGTGCATAAGCATCATAACTTTTTTCTCTGCAATCCATTTATGGCTTCTTCTCTAACTATTAGACTCTTTTAATAATATCAAAATCACACACTACACTATTTTACGCTATACTCTATATCAATACTAATTTAGTACGATAGCCAATAAATGCCATATCGTTATTTTTGTTGTTTGCTGGTTGGGCTCCATTTCGCACATAAACCAATTCGGAGCCCAAACTTTGTCAAATTAATTAATCACACGAAAAAAACCAATTTTTAAATCAGCGCATTTAATCACTTTAAAAGTGGTAATTATTGAGGTTAGTTTGTGGGAAACAGGAAGGAAATTCCCGCTCTCTTATGTTAGTGCTCTATGCCGACAAACTGATAATACGCTATAATGTATGGCTAAGTGGTATCATCGCGCTGTTAAGACTAAAATTGGCAGCCAATGTGCTCTACAGTACATGCTCCGTGCTTTGCAGTATTTTAGTTTAGTAGAAAGTCTTAGAGACGAAAGTTATTTCTCTTTTACCTAATATCACCTTCAAATTCACACAGCAGGCAATCTTAGTTTCATCGCATTATTTATGTAAAAAAATTCTCATCAATTTGAGATTCTAAACGACTTCCTTGCGGTGAATATACGGACAGCGCTGGCTCTTTCTTTTCGGTGGGAAATCAATTTTTTAATACTTCTATATCGAGAGACAAAACAAAATAAAATGAAATATACCAACAATAAAAAACTTTTTTAAACGATATCGAGAGAGAGAGAGAGAGAGAGAGAGAAGAAAAAAAATGTATAATGAAAACGAAACTGTGAATGAGTGAGTGAATGCTATCACAAGTTTATTTTAAAGATTTTTCTTTTTCTTTTGTTTTTTTTCGCTTTTGATCATAACATTCAGAGTTTTATTATTACTATAAACACTGGCTGAAAAAAATCGCGATCTAATACTTTATTCGGAAGCAAACTATTCTTGCTCTCACTATATTAAACGATCATAAAATCGGTAGTTTTATTATTAAAATATCTGCGACACATAAAATACACGACTGATAACGAAAATTCTCATGAAAACTTTGATCACCAGTAGCTATGATTGAGTAAATTTTGTTGTTTTTGATTGGGGTATACGTCGTCTGGATTCCCATTAAGATGAGAGAGAGAGAGAGAGAGAGAGAGAGAGAGAGAGAGAGAGAGAGAGAGAGAGTTTGCCGACTCTCGAAAGAAAGGGTAAATTTCGGTTACTTAGTTACTAAGTAGTAGCGTAATTCACTATTTGGTAGAATCGATAACCTTTTGAAGTATACTGTACTGATAGGCAGGTATTGCGTACGCGTTTTTTTCGAAGGTAACGTTTACTACTGTTATTGTAATATATTGTGGAAATTATTTATTTTGTTAATAAGTTAACTGACATTAAATAAGTGTAGCGAAAAGAAATTTCTTAAATTTTAATTGGATTAACTAGAAGTTTTCGATGTGTGGGCGTTCAAAGCTATTTAGTGTTTCAATTATTTGCGCCTTTTGGCACACATGTTAATAATTCATAATTTCATTTCACTTCATTTCCATATACATATGTATAATATCGTTTCATTCATATATCCATCTCGTTTTTTTACGATAAGTTTTCCGCCCAAATATTTATGTGTGGAAAAAAATGAGATTAAGAAAACTGAAAATTTTCTGCAATATTCTGGAAGTTTTACACAATTTTACAGTACTATACAACTTTGATTCGCGCGAGAAATATTCTATTAATTTCGCAAAACCTTTTCTCTCTCTTTCACTCTTTCAATGTCTTAATTATAATCATACACACAGAGATTAAAACACAGAGTGAAATATATTTTTTTCACCCAATTTAAATCCCTATCTATATTAACTGATGAAATTAAGAGATTTTTTTTATTTTATTTAACCATATTTTTGATGGATTAATGATGATTTCAGGAAATAAATACATTACATATTAAAAGCAACGAAAAAAAACAAGAATACTTCTCTAATATATAATGATTTCATTTTTGACATCAAAAAAAAGAAGTTTTGAATACAGATGTTAAAACGGCAACTGAACTATATTTAAGAAACACATCGATTCTACAGTATAACATCAAATGTTAAATGTGCTAAAGACACAAATATAAAAATAAATGAGTAGTATGCTATAGAAATAACTAACTACAGGTATTTCTTTTAAAAAATTAAGATCAACATCAGTAATAATCCGCTGTCCATTGATTAGCAAATCAAAATAATCAAAAAACTTTGCGTGCGTTTTATTTGAAGAAAACTTCTTTTTTTCTTTCCATAAAAGTTTTTCAAATTGGTTGAATCTATTAAGATATTATTAATTTTCTCTCCCAACATGTTTTTCACATTTAAATCGATACAGTATTTTAGTATTTTTCTATGATATTTCCAATAATCTATGCTATTAGTTATTCCGGATATAATCGCTTATCGAATGAAAATAAATAGGTGTTCCAGAAAACGATTGAAGATATGGTTTGGTTTATTTGGTTAAAAAATTAATGCCACAAATTTTAAATCAAATTTTAATCAATTTTTTCTGTAAATTACATTACAATGAATAATAAACATAATGCTTAAAAAAATTAAGAAAATTTATGAGTGAATAAATGAAGAAAAAAAAACCCAGTTTGGAGATGAGATGTTCACAGAATTTTTAAGTTTAAATAATACATTCGAAAGAATGAAATTATAGCTTGATTTTTTGTTTTGATTTGATTCGAGTTTCCCGAGTTTTGGTAGCTTATCAGGTATATCTAATAGCATGCAATTAACAGCACATTTAATATAAAATAAGAATACTAAATATTTGGATTAAAGATTTCGGTGTAAGTAATTAATAATTCGCGAAATATATACATTTTATTCGATAGTAAAATATAGATAACAGTTTTAGTTCCGATAATGTTGCGCGCAAAAAGTATTTAATTTGTGTTAATGTAAATTAATTAACAGTAATTGATTAAATATACCAAAATCATTTGAAAAGATAATTTTAAATAAATATCGTGATTTGATATAATGTTTTTAAGGGCATCAAACTCAGATGAATATGAAAAATAAATCGAAATGGAAAATACTTTTCGAATTTACTCCGTATTTCATTGATATTTTTATTTATATTTGAATAATAAAAATGTCTTAACATCTATTTCTAACCGTATGCTTGCTTATGCTGTATAGTAAATACGGTATTTATATTATAAAGTATTTAAGACAATAAAATCATTTTCAAATTATTTGTCAGTTTTACTTGACAGTCACCAATTTTTCAGTTTTATACACTCATTCCAGAATGAATTTTTATGATAATTTTCAGTTAATAAGTGCAAATTTACTCTTTTATAAAAATAATAATTATTATTAAAATTTTGAAAGTTTTATGTTTTTACAGTTTTTGTTAATTTTTAAAATTAATTCTAATAATTTTAGCGAATGGTTGGTAACCTATCACTTATTTATTTAGCATTCAGTATTTAGCATAAGCTCGTAATCAATGGTTTTGAAGAAAAATGCCAGCACATGCATAATTTTCGTTATATGGTTAACCAAAGTTTATAAACACTTAAAATTTTATACTAGATATCATAAAAAAATAAATAAATTTGTATTTAAGTTTAAGTGAGAGAAGAAGTGAATGAAAATTTCATAAAGTATTAAAAAATCTTTAATATCATTTATTAAATTCAATATGAAATGCCTGCAATACGTGACTTGAACAAAAAAAAAGAACTCTGTTTCACGTTTGAAGTGAGGATTATGAGTGGCAACGATGGCATCATAATAGCATTAACGATAGAGAGGTATAACATCACATCTCTTCGCATACACACACAAATCCCTCTCCGCTCAAAAAAGTGAGAAAAAAAACTGATTTGGGTTTTGCTTGTCTCTCAATGGTGTGCCAGATCATCATCAAATTTCATCATCAATGAGAGAAGCGACCATAAAAAAAAGAAGGAAAGAGCGGGGCATTAGCATATATCTGGCATTCGGTAAAGTCGCCATTAATATTGTTTGAAGATACTGTAACAGTAGTGAAACCTAATACAACACTATCTATCCATTTCGTATTAAAGCGCGCAGAAAATGAAGAAAAAAAAAACGAACGATTTTTTCTAACAACTGGTTTTCTGCTATTCGCCAAAATACAGTGATTGGCATTAAAGCAGTTAAAAGATCTTATTATTATTATTAATGTTTGGTTATAAACATTTTAAATTAAAAACCTTATATATATATATATCGCATATATAGCTTTGCTTATATAACTAATATAAATAATTTAATGCAGTAATGGCTGTAATTTTGTATAACAGTTGTGCGACTTTACGATAAATAAGAAAATTTTAAAAAATTTTCTTTAATAAATATTATTAATACCGTATTTATTATGCCAGAAGTGTTTCTCAATGTCTTCGCCGAGAAAAACTTTTAATTTAAAAATTAAATACATTTTTCAAACTCGCACTTCAAAAGCGCACTTCAAGATCACATGCGATTATGATTAATACTTAATTTTTCAATTATTGGTTTAATAATGCGAATAACTATATACATGCATATATACTGTATATAAGTTATACCTGTGTACAGTTAGATATATCTAAGTTATGTAGTTATGGAAAAACAAACAAAAATGGGTTGAAATGTTGATACAGTTGATATTTAATAGGCCTCTGAAATTTGTGTTCAAAATAATATATTATTTTCAGGACATTATATTTCTAGAAGGATATGTACGTGTGTTTTTTTTTTCGGAAAATTTTTATAAAAGTCAAGTATGGGTCGCGCAAAAATTGAAAACTGGTTTCGACTATACAATCAGTATTTATTTCGAGCCAAAAAAACCGCAACTGATAAAAAATTAATCTTTTTAACAAAAATGTTTTTTAATAAACAAACAGAAAAAGGTTTTATTATATATTTTGTTTATAGTTTTTTTCTGGGCAAACATTTAGAGAAATTTTTTTAATATACTTGCTTTTTTCATAAGTGAGCTTTTATTAACCGAAATAGTTTCGCGCAAAGCGAGCCACTCTTTCAAATTTCCAAAATCATCATAACTTAGATTCATAAAATTTTTTGTTTTATTTATTTTATTAAACCTAGACTTAATAAACAAAAATCTTAATTCGAAATTATTATTTTTTTCTCCAACAGCTAAAAGTGAAACGCACTGAAATTGATGAGTTCACGAAAAATAGCTAAATTCGATATTTATAAAACTAATAAAAAATTTGTTGATTTTGGTCTCTTACTGTAATAAACAGTTTCATTCAGTTCTCAAACCCTAACCGCAAAACGTCTCCTTAAATTGTGAATCAAACACACTTAAAAGACTTTTATTTATCTTATTTCAGTTTTTTTTGCGTGGAATCAGTTCAGTTTTAAAACGGAATCAGTTCTCAGTGTTGCCTCAGTGTTGTGTTGTTTGTGTGTCTCGTTTATAGGAAAACTTCTCATTAAATTCTTGACATTTTTGAGCGTTGGTAATTTTTCTTCGTATAATACTTACTATACTGTACTACTAGTAGAGAATTTAATAATTATATTTACTGTATATGGACAGCATTGCATGAAAACATAGCCGCGTATATGAACTCATTTTGATCTTATATAAATTTGAGCCAAAAATTGTTGCGCCAGTACTGCTTGCAGTATTTTAATTGTTCGCATAAAAGTTTTTACTGTTTTTCTCAAGTCGTGACACAACAATCTGTTTTATAAGAAATAGCATTATTACGCCATTCAAATGGGATTTAGCAGAGATTTTCAATAGTAAAGCGAGAAATATAAATATATTACCGTATAAATGCACTCTTTCGGTATTTGCGGCATATCTTCTTTTAAACAAGAAGAAGAGAGAGAGAGAGAGAAAAAAAGTTATACAACGCTCACACATACAACAAACATAAACACACAAAACCTCGTTTAAATTGGCGGATAAACTTCTAAAAGGAAATACAAGTGGTATCAATTATTGTTGTTTCGCTTTAGTCTAAAACAGCGCACGATATACTATATAATACCCGAAATAACTTGTTTTTAAGAGAAAGATTTAAAGCCGATAACTTAAGAAGAAATTTTATTTTAAAATTGTGAAATACAACAAATTCTTGTACTGTTACATTGTATGTTATAGATTGTATAGCAGTAGTAGTAGTAGATTCCGGATAATGCTTGAACTTACCGGAATTTGAGGATTAGAAAGATTCCGGGTAATGTCTCAAATTACCGGAATTTGTTGGCATTATTATTTTTATTGTTATTGTTGTATGTGATCCTATTAGTGTATCCTAAATTCAATATTGACTTAAAAGAAAATTTATTACTTTGGAGAAAAAACAGAATGGACCACAAAACTCATATAAGTTTAGCATTATAATATCATTCTTCATATTAGTTTTAAATCAGTTTTAAGTAATATTTTGAGTTTGTCCCGAAAATGTCCCTAAATTACAGCATAATTTCCCGACAGCCGCCCGGAATCATTTGACCCCAACAATACAGTATGTCATACACCAAACAACACGAAATAAAATGAACAATTGTTTTATTTTGTTGAGTTATTTTATTATTTATAACCCCTTACAAAACAGGACTCACTACTGACCATAAAGCTCTAAAAGATTTTGCACAATAAAATCACTTTAACATAAAAAAAGCAATTTTTTGTTAATTTTATAAAAGATTAGTTTATTGCCGACTGACGCGTGTGGAGTGAGGTATTCAACTAAAGAAAAAGCTAATATATCTCGAAATATATAAAACGTTTGTTTAGAATTAGTTTGCTTCTTTTTAAATAAATAATAATAATAATATCTTCGAAATGTAAAATATTTTTTGGTTCGCTTCTGTAAACAAACTTAATTCCGTTTATTTTGTTCTTTCGAAATAAAAAATCCCTAGTATTTATGTATGTATAAAAAAATAGAATAAAAGTATGCCTTATTATGAGTGTTCGCCAGACAGTTTAATAGCCGTTTTTATTAAAAATTTTATTTTAAAAAATTTATTTAAAAAACACACACTCAAAACAATAAAACTTGCAAAAAAGATAATTATAATTATAATATTTATAATAATTAAGCGGCATTAGATAGCGATAATGAAAACTGCTTAATTAAAGTTTTTTCTGGAAGACGAAGAAGAAGAAGAAACTAAATAAAATCTCAAAGCTAATCAAGTATAGAAAACTATTAAGATTTTGAGAGAATTTATTATTTAAAGATTAAGCAAAATTTTTAACGAACTATATGTCTAAACTTATCATATCTTTCTAAATTTTGTTGATTATTTTTTGTCTCTCTAGTAATGGGGGTTACATTAGGAGCAAAAAAATGTCGAGTGGCATAAAAGATTTAAGGTCTGTATAAAAAAGTACACAGACATTAAAAGATACTAAAAATATATATATATACACTGTATTTCCGCGAAATGGCCATTGAGTCTGCATTATTCACTTTAAATATGTTGCTTTTTTACCGAAATTTTTCTGATAACTTTTCATATCTTTAGATATATGCATATATCTTATATATAGAGTGATCCGAACGCTGGCAATGCAATGCATCCGTAATCCAAATACGGTATATAAAAAAGCAATATTTGACAATGTTTAGTAAAATTGATAAAAAAAACTTTAATGCAAAAGAAGTATGCACTTAAAAATGTTTACTTTTTTTTTACTATACGGCTATCTATTTTGGTTAAATTTTTATGCGTTCAATTTAACTGCTGAAACACTGTATAATTTTTAAAGTCAAGTAGTAATGGAATACAAATAATTTCAATAAAGAAACAACAACAAAAAAATACTTCTGAAACAAAAATAAATAATAGTCAAGTATGCAAATTAATTAAATAAAGGCAGAGCAGAACAAAACAAAAAATAAAACAAAAAACAAACGTTGAAACAAACTACAAACTAATCGAGTTAACAAAATTGATCGCAAACGCAATACAAATAAAAAAGGCAATCGAAGAGAAACAAGTAAAAACTATATATCTATACACGTATAGTATAATTTCTATGAAATGTGTGCGCAACGAGGAGTTATTTAATTAACCCAATTTTTCGTAAATAATCTTATTAAGCGACAGAAAAAAACAGATTGTTGTGTATTAATTTTTTTTCGTTTGAAATTTTGACAAATATAAAATTTGAGCACACATACTCGCACACACAGAGCGAGAGATCAATGAAGAAAAAAATGTGCGGAGATTTTTTGATTCAACTCTTTAAAATAATGCGAAAAAGGATAGGTTAACGTTAGAGAGAATGAGACAAAGTTTGATTGAGAACTTGGATTGTTGTTTGTTATTTGGCTGTTGCCGCTCGAGGCAAACGTCCCACTGGTAAGCGAACACAGTCTTCGCAGTACAGTCTTTGCAATACCGGCACGTGTTCACCCAAAACATTGCCCAAATTTCGTAATCTCTTCTAATACAATAAGCCTTATTTACTGTCATAAATAATACTTAGAAAGAAAAAAAACAAAAAAAATAGAGTACGCATTCTTTTATGTTTGGGATTTATACTTCTTAGTGGTGTCATTCGACAATAACTAAATACTATTGCATCAGTGGTGCAGTGTTTTTCAGTCGTGGCTTATGATCCATACACTTATCAGTAAACTTAATCTATAAAAAAGTTAAATGCATGAAATTTTCTAATAAATCTTGTTATAAGGTTTTCCTTCAATCGGCAGCTTATAAAATTACAAAACCGCTTATGAAATAAGTTTTCTGAACACAAAAATGCTTATACTGTACACAAAAACTTTTTTCCCAGATAGCTATTTCGATTCTCTCTCTCTCTCTCTCTCTCTCTCTCTCTCTCTCTCGCTCTCTCGGTGTTAATAATTATGCTAAAGGGAGTGCAGTGCGTGCAAGTATTGCGGCATTTTTAGCGCTGTTTTTGCATCATAAATATGTGAATCCCAGTGCTTCTCTTTAAATACTGTGCAAATGTTGAGTTAAGGGACATGTGAAGAGCGAAATAAAAAAATATATATATATCTGTACACACAAACGAACACTAACTAAGCAATGCGTTATATATAGAGATATACGCTTTAACTGTGAGATAAGAATCAACACATCGCACGGATCTCAAGTTCAAAATTATTATTAGTACACCACGGAAAACACGAGCTCTTCTCGAAAACTAAATTGTTTGCACACACTGTTATATAACTTACACAATACTTTATGTAACATTTTTTAAAAGTTTACACACACACACACTTTGCCCAACAATCAAAAAAATTGTTGGCAGCAGCGAGCAGTTATTGCGAATTACGCGCACAATAATCGATAATAAACAACCATCTGGTACCTGATTATATCAACATAATTTAAATTTTAAATAAAATTAGATTTAATCTCAATATATTATATACCTTAAAATATTTAAATTCTTCTCTTGCGAAATAAAATTAAAAATTTTTAGTTAAAGAATTTAAAAATAGGAAATGAATAGAAAAGCTTTTTTTTTTTATTGTATCACTAGTCAGTTTTGATTTGTATGTTTTTCTAATTATATTTTAAAAATCAACTTTTGAAAAAGAGTTTTAGTTAGGGTATCAAAAGTAAAAAGAGAATTAAAACATGGCCTCAGTCGATATTTTAGATGACGGACGGCTATTTATATGCATATGACTAACGCAAAATCCATTTATTTTACATACAAAATTGATTATTTATTGATTATAAGTCAGTGTTTATCTATTTTTAAAAATTAAACAGATTTAAATTTTACGTGACCATAGAGACCTTGTCGTTAAAAAATTCGGTTGATTGATCGCCTATAATAATTATCACAATAAATTAATCACAATGTGATTAATTTTTGTCTTTAAAAAATAAATATCTCGTAGGAAATTCTGAACAAAAAAACTATATCATAGTAGTAATAATGATCAAATATTTATTAAGTGAAATGTTTCAGAGGTATTGTGTGTGTATTTTTTATGGAATGGATTATATAATTTTATGTAAAATTATTTTTTTTCCAACGATAATATTCAATAGATAGTTTTAGGATATTAAGCGGAGAGAGAGAGAGAGAGAGAGATGAAGTTTTTAGGGTAATGACTAGTGGCAATTACAGCATAAAAACTGATTTATTAGATACTGTATGTATATGTATATATATATGCTGAGATAAAATATATGTACTTAAAAGATAAATACTACAACATATATAAATTATTAAACATAATTATTAGACTTATTTTATTGCTTCAACATTAGTTCGATGTTGGGGAACACATAATATTGGTTTAGAATATTTCACTAAAATAGTTTTTTTCTGGTTATAGTTTTAGCAATCAATACTCATCTTTATTAAACACACATATTTTAGATTCGTATTGAAAAAAATTGCAATTAAAGCCAATTATTTTTGTTACTCAGTTAACGATTTAAAGAGCCAAATAAATCAAATCAAAACTGTTTTATTTTCTTCATTCTGAAAAACATTTGACTAAAATGCTCTCAATTTAATAGTTTTGAATGAATAATTATTTTTCACTAAATGCTTTAAAAAACCGTTTACTTAAATTTATATTATTTTTTATTTCTTTTTCGTTCGGTTGTTGCGAAAGTAGAAAGAATTAAAAAATTATTATGCATTATTATATAGAGTAGTTAAAGAAAATAATTTAATTTTCATTTGTCAAGACATTATTTATATCTAAACTGACGCACTAACAAAATAAAATTCCATAACGAATATGAGCGAACAAAATATTTATTTTTTATATATATATATATAATGAAACAGTATTAAAACAAAAAATAATGAGCGCTCGTATTTTAGCTTTAAAGCTAACCAAACCTTAATTATATAAAGCATAACAAGATGCCTTCCTTTGCTGTGCTGTGTGTGCTGTGCCTCGAGGGCGAGAACGACAGATATGCAAACAGAGATATGCCGTTTACCAGAAATGTCAAACCATAAATTTCCATTTGGCAAACTATAAGAAGAAGAAAAAAAATAGAAAGAGACAAAAATTAAGCTTTGCATATTATATTAGCTAGAAAATTATATATATTAGAGACAGATATGCAAACGCAGTATTTTTTTAATGCTAAAAATGGAAAAATTTGTCAATTTTGTATTTTTTCGCGAAATTTTGTTAAAAGTAAATAATTTTTTATAGCCGGAAAAAAATTAATAAGTTTTACAATTTTAAATCTATTTAACATTTTTTAGATCGATAGGTTCGACATTTGCATATCGATAATCGCAATTATCTCGCAGATACATCAAAATAGTGTATCCAAGCAATAGTACAGTATATGTTAGCGCAACGCATAATTAATATCGTTAAAAGCTAATTTAAGTAGTCATTCGGGACATTTGTGATTTTTTTTGAAAAGAAGTTAACTATACTAATAAAAAAAACTAAAGTAATTCTTTTTGAAATTTATATTTATAAACCCCAATCATCGTTGAGTTTTTTAATGTTTGGGTCAATTACTTCAATCAAACTGTATCACTATATTTTGTTTTAATAAAAATATACTGCGCTTTAAAACTCATGCACACAGTTTTAAAAACAATACACGCTTTTGTAAATGCCATTTATTACTGTATTATCCGAAGAAGTCGTGTTTCGGGAAAAAATTGTTTTTATGGTAGCTTTAATTAAGACAAATAACATTCCTTTAAGATATTAAAAACGATTTAACAGCAGAGAGAGAGAGAGAGAGAGAGAGAGAGAGAGAGAGAGAGAGAGAGAGAGAAGAGTAAGAAAAAACTCTGTACGGCCTCTCAAAACCGATGATTAATAGAAATTTATTTTAACACCATTTTAGTGACGAAAATATAGTATTTTTTTGTTATCGCAATAAAATGAATGAAGAATAACAAGAATAAATAGTTTATTTCCCCTGCAATGACAAAGTTTTATAGTAAGCAGCGTATGAAATACTAAAATATTAATTTGTGTCGATTTATATAATATGTCATCTTTCCCTTAAATCGCATGATAAATGATTATTATATTACATTATGGTCGCGATTACCCGATTATAAAAATGTATCATTTTGGCGGTGGTAATCATTTTTCTAAATTTTTAATATCAATTTTTCTGTCAAAACTATATATCTTTCTTTTTTGTTTGGTTGGATTTTTTTTTGTTTTGCAAGCAAATATAAAAGAAAATAGTTAGTGAAATACGCGCACACAAACAATATTAAACAAAAAAGAAGGAAATTTCAAATATATTTAAAAACAAAATAAATAAAAAGCATACACACACACATTCAAGTATATATATATATAAGAAATTGAATCAAAAAAAATATATTTAATCATAGAATATAATCTTCGAAATAAACTTTTTTCTTCAGTTTTTACTAATAAGAAACTATTTATTAAAAAAACGAAGACAACGCTCTTATGGGAAATAAACTTTATTGGTGATAGCGAGAGAGAGAGACACAACGCCATCGTGTGGTTTAATAAGCAAACATTAGAGTAAACAAACAATTCTTCCATTTTTATATCAGAAATATTAGATATGATATTGAGACACACAAAATGTAAACAAATAATGAGTTTTGAATTATTTACTCAAATCACCACTAAAATGATAAATTGAACGGAAAATTTTTCAATATTATTATCGATAATAAAAACAATAATGCGCTCAATTATAATTGTTTCGATAAAATAAGAGACTCGTTTGTTTGTACGACAGACAGAGAAAGATGTCAAATACAAGCGACGACGAGATTTGGTAATATATTATTAAATTAAGTTGTTTGCAAACGCATTATTAAATTAAACGAATCTTATTTTAATGATAACGCAGTTTTTCGGCGTTAATGCGAAACAAAAACGAGTTCAAGCGACGCGTGCACAACAGTATCGAAAAGCGACGCAAAGACCGCATCAATACTTGGATTTACAAACTCGAAGAACTGCTACCATTTAACGAACCAAAGCGCGAAAGTAAGGGATTATTATTGGAGAGGATATACAACTATATCGTGGCGTTAAAGGACAAGAATGACAAACTAATGTT
>JAQIVF010001318.1:0-14598 GCA_034698365.1 Steganacarus magnus
ACACACGATTTATAATTCAAGAAAGTAATATAACCGAACGGTCATCGAAGATATATTACTTAAGAGTTATAATTAATTATATTGAAAGTTTTTTCGCAGAAAATATTTTATGCTTGATTTTATTTTTGTTAATATCTATATAATTAACAAATTAGTTATTCCATGTTCGCATTTGGTTTTTGTTTTTAACTCTTTCAATGAACTTAAAAACATTGTAATCAATTTTTCAAAATTATGTAACAATTAATTACAAATAATTAATTCCCAGAAAAGTTTTTAATTTAATGTTAATTATTTAAAACTTAGGAATCAATAAAAGTATGGTGAAATTTAAAATGTAAATAAAAAATCAAATTTAATCATTTTTAAGGTGATAAGAAAATAATTAGATATACCTTTGAAAAATGTTTGGTTAATACGCAAAATTAGAGTTAATTTTGCGAAAATTGGTTAACACTTCATTATTTATTTGGAAATATTTGCAGTTTGAACGATGGATGTGTACAATCACATAACACAATCAACACGTGCATCGAATTCCACTTAAATCTAGACTTGGGCTCAATTAGGTTTTGCACTTTTATGCGCACGACTTATTTTATGGCCGAAAGTCCGCACATGAACACAAATAAGCCAAATAGTCATACAGTCATACAGTTCTTCAACACTATTGAGCCTCAAATAGCCTGAAGGCTTAGAAAACGCCATAAAATGCCAATTACTGACTTTCTAGCACTTAAAAAAGTTTAGCTCTAAATGGCTCGTTTGGCCAATTAGCGAATAATACGCTCAATAGTGTTTCACGTCAATAACATTCAAAGCGATATATTGTATCATATATACCTTACTCGCAGATTTGATCGTAAGACAAGATACAAGACATTGCCAAAGCTCTCATCTTAGCTTTAACTTGTATTTCACTAACAACGCGTGTGTCATTACTTTTTTTTAAAAAAGAGGACTTAATCTGTTTTACTATACTGAAAATATTTAACTACCATTTATTGTGAAAAATCACATTTTTTGTGCCGTGTTTTCTTTATTTTTGCTGCAATGAAAGGCAATTAAAAAAGCTAATATGCATTTAGATATGTGGTCTCATCTCTCTTTTTTATTTCTATAATAGAGCACTACAAACATTAAATGATAGAGTGTTTGTTAAGTTAGTGTTTTGAAGAAGAAATATGAATTTTAAGTCTACTCACATATCATATCGCTATATCGGCATATTCTAACGCTAAACTTTTTTCTCCTCAAAACTAAACTATACCTTTAAGACATAACATTAGAGCCTCGATTTGTAAAATCACAACTATTTTTCAACTTCAATTTGAGTTCAACCAAATTATAGGTTTACATTGATTTACTTGAAAATATTTTAATTCTTTAATAATTTGGTACAGCTTATGACATGAAAGTTGTTATTCCATTTGTTTTCAGTATGTTTTAAGTATGTTTTCAGTTAATTACTATAACACTAAATTCTAATAATTAACTAATAATAAACTTTTGTTTGCACATTCATAGCTTGTTTTATAAAGCATTGTATTATATTTTATGGTAATTGTATAATAAGGTATGATTAAAATCCTACACTTATTATTGTTATAACATTTATTAGAAAGTTGAAACACTTGTATTATAATTAAGTTTAATCAAAACAGCACACGACCGACTCATGGCAAGTCTCAGTCTCGCATTATTAATTAAACAATTAAATATCAATTTATAGCTTTAATAGCTTACTTTTCGTAGCTATAAGAAACTGTTAGCCTAATACTGTATAAGAAGATGTAACTCATATTACTGTAGTAAAGATTTTTTAATATGCAGTAATAAGATCCGGAAAAAATGGTTTTACTTTATTAAACTTTATTTATAATAATATAAGTGGAATACTAATTGGATTTTGTATATATGCTAATAATACAAACATAGAAAATATAAAGAGGCACTTTTAAACTCAACAATTATTAAGTACGAGCAACAATGTTAGAGCAACGAAACTCTTAAGTATAGTAAATTACGACAGTTTCATAAATAAGATTATATCAAAAATATATTGCCATTTATGTTATAGTAAGTGACTTTTATATTATAAATCAATAATATTTATATAATATTTTTATAATATATATATATAACAAAATAATTAATGAAAATATGATTATCTAACAGTATGCGAAAAGTAATCAATATTATGTATATAAAATGTTATTTCTTTTTTACATATGTTCACAAAAAAATATCAATAATACATTGGAATTTTGTGCTAAAAAATGTTGCACATTTGGTTGAAAAACTTTATCAAAGAAAGTCATGGAATGTATAATAGGATAGAAAACATAGTTGAAAATAATTTAGAGTAGAATAAAATTATTTATGTTGTTTAGGGAGATGTCTCTTCATATGTAGAGCAAGATGATCAGATCGAGCAAAGCTACGCTCACAAACTTTGCATTTGAATGGTTTGGCGCCGGTATGCTTACGATAGTGTCGAGTTAACTCATCAGATCTGGCAAAACGCCATTGACATTCTGGCCAGTGACACTTATATGGCTTTTCACCTGTTTTGTCAATCAAAAGGATCAGATTGAGACATATACGAGCATAGTATACCAGCTATAAAATTACTGTAAGTTATATACCGGTATAGAATAGTGATTTTGCTGCTATATTTCAAATCAGCGGAAAGATAGCATGAAATAGAGAAAGAGAGAAACTTAGGAGTTAACAATAAGTCTATGTTTAAAAACTTAATGAAAACAATTGAGAGAACCGTAACAAACCTGTATGTATCCTCTGATGAGCCTTTAGGTGAGAACTTTTGGTATATACTTTAGTGCAACCTATAAACAATAAATTGATCATAATTAAACATATACTGTATAGACATTGCTTCACACAATTAGTATTTTAAATTAAAACAAACTTTTAATTATGATTAATGTTATTTGCATTTCAGACAATTAGCAATTCAGTTGATTTAGTTTTATAGACCTATAAGCCTACTTAAAATGATAACTAACTCGTTAATGGCATGATTACTGCGATGCACATGTAATTAAGTGCCCACCAATTTGTCCCCTCATTCAAATAATAATTTGTCCCCTCAATACAAGGAAGATGATGTCTATGCCTGTCCACAACTGAAATTAGTGAACACACACAGAGTACATACTGTATGCACTAACAAAAGTTATATCAATGTATAACATCTGTATGGGTGAAGGTCTTTTGCCATCCAAAGTACTAACATTTAAGTTTAACTTCGATCACAGGGAATGTGAGGGAATGCTTAGTAACTAATGAACTTAAATCACGCACAATATTTAATATGATGCACGCATAAAACTAAATGCACAAAATAATTGCTTAAATCTAACAAACCTGGATAATCACATCTATGAATTCGTCGCTTCTCTAATTCTGGATTATTACGTCTATTGTATCGCTGCTGCGCCAGTGATCCCACTGTTTGCACCGATGTTTGGCATACTTGCTGATTATGGGGCACTGAGTGCGAGATTCTTCCGTTCAGTTGCATTGTTGCCATTTGTTGCTGCAATAAACTGTTTGTATTGCTCTCACATGTGTATGGCGGCGGTGGTGTCTTGCGATGGGCTGATGCGTGCGCTGATGACTGATCGTTTGGGTTCGCATTCGCTGCAGAGTGAAAGTGTGACTGTGATTGTGGCGGTGGCTGCGAATGTGGCAGTGACTGCTGATGGCCATTGTGGTTATGGTTTTGGGGGGCTTGTGGTTGTGGTTGTTGTTGTTGTTGTTGCTGCTGCTGATGTTGCTGCTGCTGTTGAGTGGATGGAGAACCCGGTTCTGAATTTGGTGGAGTTGGCGGTAAATAAAGTAATACTCGATTAGTTTGATGCATATTCGGTGCCATATTAGTGAGATTTGTTGGCATCGTGTTGTTCACAAACGGTGATCCATTTATTATATTACCATATATTGAAGATGTTGATTGAACATTGGATGAGTGCCTCGTAAATGAATGGTGCAGTGGCTGTTGGTGTTGTTGAATGGAGTGATGAGTTTGTAAACTATGAGGGTTTGGCTGATATCGAGTTGTGTTTTGATGTTGATGTTGGTGTTGATGCGTTGGTTCCGATTTAACAGTAAAAAAATCATCACAAATACTCGCAGTGATATCTTCCCACATTTTATCTTGTGATAGCACTCCATTCATACCGTAATGCTGTTGTTGCTGCTGATGATGAGTTAAACCATTATGAAATGGTTGGTGAGAACACATCAATTGTTGCTGTTGTTGTATTTGAGTTTCATTATAAACCAATTGATTGTTTAGTTGAGAATCAAAAATATCATCACACTTTAAAGACATGATCAAATAAACTCAATTTTTCTGACATCGAAATATTATTATAAAAAACTTAATTTACTAATAAAGTAAATGCAAGAAATTTAAAAACAATATGAATTTATGAATTAAATGTTGTTTTGGTTATTTGAACACATTATAAAGTCTCAATAAAATCGCGAAAATTGATTAAATAATCGTTGTTATCAGAAGAAGAAAAGTAAGAATCTTATCATATAAACTTAATTTTGAAAAAAGTCAAGGCTGTTATGCAGCGTTATGTTGTGTTGTGTTGTGTTGTATTACCACTGTGGGAATGCACGTCTTAGTGGTGCATATGAGGGGAATTGACGAAGAGGTTGGTATGGGTTGGATTCATAGCTTTCCCCACCTCTCTATTGGGCATTAAGTAAGAAACCTTTTCTAAATTCTCCTTCTTTTGTGGTCACACAATACTGTACACTGTACTGCATTATTCGTGTAGTAAGCAAAGAATTTTTCTCAATGAAAGACATGCAGGACTTGGTCCACAAAATTTATCATAGGGGTGACTATGAACCAAACCAAACACTCCATTACAACTATTATACAGTATATTAATTTATCCTACAATCGTATTGTTTATATTAGCCTCCTTATTATAAAACTAATTAGTAACTTCTAAGTTTCTAACTTTTATTTTCTTAAATTAAATTCATTCAAGCAAAGCGTTGCATAAATATGAAAAATACGGGATCTTAGAATTAATGAAAAAATATAATATGTAATATTTTGGTTTTAAAGTTTTTATAATGCCTTAACACTTATAGTGATTGCAATTCTGTTGCGCATTTTAAATAGAATTGTTTATATAAATGCTTGGCTTATATTGCCGTTAACCATATGAAATGGACAGGAAGTGCAAAATATTCGTAAATGACTGTATTGGTGACCTTCAGTCACCTCTTCTTCAGTCCAGAGCTCAATTAAGGTGACATCTCCGCCCCCGCTTTGGACACAATTAGGAATAGATCCGTTTGCCAGTATTTACCAAATCCACAGCTTGAGCTATAAAGTGTTTCTACTGTTGAAAGCGATGTTTATTCCCGTTTGCACTGCGGGATATCAATCGCTAGTGAAGTTGGTCCGTATTGATGGTCACTATGGACTTTTGATAGCCCCTCAGGGAATTCAGCGGTTGCACAGTTGCAGAACACTAAAACTGAGAAATAAAAGAACACATTGCTTGATCACTCGCGTCACTCAAATTTAAATTATCACCGAAATTTCTCAGAAATTTACGCTTTTTTAACTTAATTGATGGCAATTTGGGCTTCTTTCGGTTAATTTTTATTTTATTATTTAAATAAAAATAATGGATATTTTTAGATTCTCTAAGCTGATCATAAAAAATTTTATAAAAAGAATTAGCAGACTTAATAATTATTACATTGAAAAAATTTGTTTTAGAATTTTTTTTTCTCTTCTTATTAAAATATTTAATTTAAGTTTGATTAGGGTTAAAAAAAATTCTATTCGAAATTTCCAAAATTATGATATTTAAACGCTGGACATTTTTTTTAAATTGTTCGTTGTTTATTATTAAATAGAAATAATTTATAAAAATAAATAAAAATCAGGTGGAGTTTGAAAAATCCTAAGGAGTTATTTGGTGCAAAATTAAACATTTTATTGTGAATTCAGTTTGAAGTTTTCTTTGAGTTTGTGTGGTCCACGAGTTAAGTTTGTTTATTTCCGTCTCTAATTTTTACTTTTTGTCGCGATAAATGTTTATAAAATGATTTGTTAATTAAGTAAAATTTATTTGACAAAATATTAAAAGCCTCGAAGTTCTATTTATTACTAATATCATAAAGTTATCACTTCTGTAATAATAGAATAAAACTTTTTTATATGACTTTGACAATCTATTGAGGTGTCTGTACGTCTGTACACATCATAATAAAGGCACTTTTCGTGGTTTCTATAGTAATAAAAGGATTTTAAAAACGAAACACCTTTTTAGGCAAGACTATGCTATAAACAACTGAATATGGAGCTAAACTATCTATTAAAACTAGCACAGTATTAAACTGAATATGTCGTTCAGGACTTGAATATAAAATATACTATAAAATAATATACTATAAAATTCGGAATATGACAGTTTGAAACTGAACGTAATTTTTTAAAATAAAATGTCATTTTAGTTCAAACATTAATAAAACCTTATTAGAGTGAAATATTCGGTTTTCTAAGGGATTACGCCATTTGGAAAACCCGCCAAAATAGGTAACCCACACGGCCTAAATCTCGAAACCATAGATAAAAACATAATGTTGAATGATAGTCTATATGCAAGTTAAGTATTTACGGTGCAGTAAGTAAACCATTATCTCCAACCATAGCAAACAAAGTATCGCTGTATATGATATGCAAATGCAATAAAAGGGATCACTCGTACTCGTGATTATGTATATGTTTCTGTTTGAGTGTGAAGTCTGTTATTCAAGGCTGTTTGAATAAAGGAGGGAGAAACAAAAAATTATCTGATTTAGTGATGATTTAAAACCCAATAGTTTAACTAGAAATAACATCTCCCGTTAGCGACTGATTTTCAGCGAGAGTTGGCATTCAATGGTTAGTTCTCTTGTTTTAAACATGTGCACAAAATTTTCTAACTTTTTTTCAAAAAAATTTGAATTTGTTAAAATTAAATTTAACTCAGCATAAGGCGCCTAATGATGGCTAGAAGTGTCAGCACCGCAATGCTCAGTAAAGTATCGAGTAAAATAATTGTCGAGTAAAATACATAAAATGTTAATTTTCATAAAACATCTTTCCTACAATTTCGATCCATGAAATATTTTTTATAACAAAATTTAAAAAGAAACGAATTTTGTAAGTTTACATATGTTTAATTTGCAAAAGTTTGATGCGCTTGACATTGAATGAGGGATTATGTCACACGGGATATCGACATAATTCCCATACTATTCGTCATATACTCGTGATCTGTCCATCAGTTGACATCATAATTAACTAAAAGTCATTAAAAATAAATGAAGAATTAATAATAGGAATACAGTACTAATTACAAACAATTAAATATTTTTACTAAAACTCATTAAAATCCAATTCTATTCATGATTCATTAAAATTAATAGTTTATGCTTTGTATAATAGAAAACGGCTATCAAGTTTTATTTTTAGTTTTTAACATTAGAATTTTTTATTAATACTTTGCTGAAAATTGTTTATTGTGTACAAATTATTCATTAAATATTCGTTAAAATAATTTTATAAATAATTATTTAAATTACTATTAACAAAATATTCATTCTTTAGTTTTTGTTTTTGAAAAAACGCTTTAATTTATCGTAAAAAATATTTTTTTAAAAAGTTTTTCGAATAAGCATATACGTTAAAGCTAATTTGGCGTAAAACAAATTTAAACTCTTCTTGAATACATTCTTGAAACTTCTCTCCCAAACGCAATATAATTTTAAAAAGTTTGAAAGTCGTTTCTTTACAGTTTCTTTAAAAACTTTCTAAAAAGCGTTTACAACTGATTGAAAAGGAACTGCTGATAATAAAGTTCGAAACACCTCAACTAATTTACGAAATTTTAAAATAAATCGTTGATATTCAACAGAAAAAGTAAGAAAATTAATAATGTGCACACACAACGAATGAAAAATTAAAACTCGAAAAAATAGTTTTCATCCTTTAGACTGATTTGAAAGTACAGTATTTGATACACAAAAGATGATACATATGACAACATCATAGCATCATACAGAGTAGTATGTTATTTGAAAACATATTGGATAGTGTTAGTGCAGGTTAAAACATAAAACATTGTGCACACATGTTAAAGCCATCATTCTCCTAAAATTATAGGTTGCAATTGAAACAACTGATCTCATCATCTAAAACCATTATTTTCCGTGTTCCGACAAAACCAGCCAAACGCCCACTCATCAGAGGTTCATCTGCCTCTAAACATTTTCTCTATTTTTCTTAGTCTGAGTGTCTCTTATATGATTCCTCTAAGCTGTTACCGCCCACAATACAATTACTATTTATGTAATATAACTTAGTTTAACATTAGTTTAAGTATATAAAGTATATAATGCATGAACTTTTTTACTGTAATAGTTTTGATAGAATTTTAATTTATTTAATTTATATTATGTTATATTTATGGCCATAAGTTATATGATATGGCTGTATATATCAAAAAATATCTTCAAGTTCAGGTTCCTCTATAATCATTAAACTTTTTTTATATAAACCATTTATTTTCGAATATGATTATGTTTCGATTGGTTAAGTATAATAAGCTCATCTAACTTACCCTTACGTTTTAGCAGTATTTTTATTCTAATTTAAACTCAATTCCTATATAGATTAATGGAAAATTAGCATTTTTGGTTAACATCTTAATTAAAATACGATCATTATTTTGGTTAGTTTTTGTTATAACATCGATCTACACATCAGTTTGATCACAATGTACAGTAAATATAAATTGTTACTTATTATACTTAAAATAAATTAATACCAAAATTACTATTAACTCATTTTCGATTCAAAGAAGTTAATGTTATGGTTAGGTTACGTGTAATGGTTTTAGTAATACTGTAAATAGAATTAATATAACGATCAAAGCATAAGATAACGATTTTTCATTGTTTAAAAATAAATCATAGAGCAATGGCAACAAATGCTATAACGTTAGCAATGCATTGCACACAAAGAATATGCTATATTAGACAAATCTAAAATCCGTATCAGATGTATTACAAATTAATGTTGTAAGTTATTCTGTATAATAGAAAATGGTTTAGTGTATATAATAAGTTGTTGTGATATAATGGAAGTGAGGTCTCTTGCCATCTAATTATACGTTTGATATGCTGAGGTCTAGTCTATCGTTATTACGTATCATTACATGCCATTATCGTATTATTGATAAAAAAGCTTATATAATTTTTTTGTATTGAAGTTTTTAGTAGTACAGTGAACGATGAAAAAATAAATTATAAATTCAGACTCTATTTAAATGTGAAAATGTTTTGAATGCATTACAAATGGTAACATTAACACAGTGAGGTTACAGTAATATTTGCAGTAATCGCTGCGATAGTGTGCTGTTATAATCAAAATATAAGTAAAATAATTTTCTCAATGAAACTTTGTGGTGAATCGTCTAAATATTGTTTGATTTGATGGCCCGCTGGGTCCTAAAACAACATAACAAGTAGTTATAGGAATGAAACAAAAAACACTCAACAACACATTAGGTGGTCTACAATCACTTTTTACATAAACACAGTCAAATTGTTTTCTAATTCGGATTTACGGGCGGAAGTACCCTTTAGGAGTCATGCTTTATCAAATTCGTGACTGGTTGTGTATTTTACCACAAGAATAAATTCTCCTCTATATCTCACACGGCACGCGACTTACAGTCACGACTTAACGCGTTTCGTATAATATACAATACGGAATGCGCTAACTTATTATATACATTTATCTTTTTTATACAATACTTAACTATTACTTAATTATTCAGTAAGAATGTAGCTTATGGTTTAGAATATTTAATTATTTTTTAGAGGAAATTCCAGACATTGAATCATTTATAATTTACAATTTTCTTTAATAAATTAAATCATAAGTTCTTCAAGTAATTCTTTAGTATGAAAACTAAAATTTACTAAATTCTATAAAAGTATTTAAAAAAGCATTAAAATATGCTCACAAGGCTTGAAAAATATTTTATTTTAATGACATCAAATTATTTGTTTTCCCAGAATACACTCTTAGCCATCAGACTAAAGTAAAATTAGATATTCAGGTATACCTGTAGCATGAATTTTGAAGCATTGAATTTACTGGAAATTGTTTTAACTTTATCACAAGATTCCAAACAAAGTGGAGCTTTTAGAATTGACATTTCCGATTGTGAATGCAAACGATAAAAGGCTAATTTTTATCATAATTAACAGATTTATTTATCATACGAAGCGTTTTTTTTTAATTTTCGGGACATACTGGTGAATACATTAATGCGACTATATATGTGTATGAACGTCAAGAAAGATTTGGATGTGCACTCATCGCGAACAGAAAACAGACTCAATCTAATTTTTAAGATTACTCGTTGAATTACTATTGATAACAATCTTTTAAAAATCAGTAAACAGAATGAAAAGAAAGTGCTGTTAGTTAATAGAAATTTTTAAAGGAACTTAAAAAGTAAGAGAAGTGGTACAACAATTGTCTTATGACTAATAAGTTATGAATATAAGCTTATTGTTTGTTTTTTAAATAATCTCAAAAATCAAAGTGATCTTATCATTAATCAATCATTCTTGTTTAGTATATTTTTAGATCAGCCTCAAATTAATCATTTAAAAGCTCAAAAATGTTGTATTGACTGTACATTTATATATTACTTCTATTTGGTCAGTACTACATTTCCATATATTACCCCGAAATCAGTGCAGCGAAATTCAACATTTATAACGGATTATAAAAGTTAATATATAGTTTATAATTGTTAAATTAAACTTTTAAATATAATACATTAATTAAGTGATCAAAATTAGACTTTGAAACTGAAAGTGTAAAATTTAAAAGTTTACTATTATTTAATTCGCATTCACATCAGATTTTAAGTAACACACTTTAAAATTTTTATCGGATAATAATTATTATAGAATAAATTTAAATTATTTCAGATCACTTATAAGATAAAATAAAATGTTTGAATGAAATAAAAAATTTTAAAATAGTATCAAAAACGTAAAAATCTTTCAAGTTATTGGAAGTACCAAACACTTATCACCGAGAGTTTATATTTTGAAAAAAAAGTTAATCTAAATCATTCAGTAAAATAAGTTATGTTTGCAAAAAACAGTACCTATATTTAAGGTTAAATTTTTATCGAAAAATGAAAGTAATTAACAATTGGCTATTTGTAGAAAGTGAGGTAAATTTTAGTTTTACTAAAAAAAACTATTCTCTAAGGGCAGGCACAGGTATCGGTTGAGGCAGCAAATGCAGAGCAAATGAGTGTTGCAATTGCGATCAATAGAGAAAATGCCACAAATACCAAATACCAATGCCTCATGTATAACTTATCTATATAACCCATGGGGATGTTATGGAACATCAATTTATATGAAATACCTGTTTTGAGTGCAACTCGATTCTCCAATCAATTAAGAGAGTATCGCAGGCAATCAGCAATTCAAGGCACGTGTTGGTACCGGATGTCGAACCGGTATATCCACAAATTTCATATTTGCCAATATATTTTGCTTCTAAATAATTACATTTAACGCATAGATATTGCAGTTTTGTTTCTTTTCATCTTTTAGTTTACAAGCTTTTTAATTTGGTAATTGTTAATAAGAATGTTCATGCAATTTTTTATTAATCTCTTCATCTCATATATAAAATTAAACAAAACTTTTTTATCGCTAATGGTTATAAAAAAATTTTCGCGCAAATAATTAAAGTATACATAAATTTCAAAAAAATTACTCTCAATAAAAAAATGTCAAACTTTTGTTTACACCCTTTGTGTGAAATATATTTTTAGAAAATCGTTGAACGGAGTAAATAGCTTTTCGCTGATTTATTTCTGTGCGTAGCAGACAGATCTTATGGATATTATGTTATAAAGAAATTTAATTGATTTGTTTTCGTCTTACTTTTAAATGTTTAGTCTTGAAAAGCAAAAGAATGCTAAAAAGCTATTTTATATACGAAAAATTTATTTTCGATAAAAGTTTCACAAAACTGGCTGATCTTTTTTCGCAAATAATCACTTTTGATAAATTGATGTTAGAGTAGGTTCGAGTAGTTTAGGTTAACAAGATCTCAGACATGAATGTAAAATAGAATGGTATAGAATGAAAGAAACACCGTTTGGCCCACAAAGTATAAATGCAAATGCATTAATAAGTCTACACGTGCAGACATTTATTGAACTTATGTAAGGATGTTCTTAATGACTTTAGACGAACTTTTACTTTCAATAAAATGTTGACCATATTGGTTAAGCGTTTAACAGGTCAGGGACAGGCAATTTCAATGTGACAGACAGGAAAACTTATAGACAACAATGTTTGGCGATTCGCGCAGTGAAAAGGATGGATACTTGCCGTTATGCAAAAAACGCCTCACGGGAAGCGGATAGCTTTGGTTTGGATAGCGGTAAAAAAGATCTTACGACTTAAAGGACAGTTATTCACGATTTCTAGCATAAAAGCCCAACTGTTGCTGTCGGTGAATGTGATGAAAAAAATCAATGCAGGACTACTTTATGAGGGGTCCTTTTTTGAATTGCTTTTACTTGATTTCTTTCAGGATCAGGAGATATTTTAATAAAAAATAGCGAAAAAAATTTATGTAAAAGTGTGCACATGTGCGCACACTTTCTTCGCTTAATATTTATTTATTAAATTCATAACCAATTGCTATACTTTCTAAACTATTATTACAATTACATTTTTAAATAATGAACATTATTATTATTATGATAGCCTGTGGGTGTAATTAAACGTGTATAATAGACCAGCAGCTTATGATAAAAGAATATTTAAAGAGAGTGCCAACTCCCGGATGTGTATTAGGAAACGAGTTAATAATAGGGTACTTCAACTAATACTGATATATAGTTTTCAAAAAATATTCTGTTACTTTATTGTTAGAATTATCATATGGTTTTTAACAGGATAGTCATTTGTATAGTATTTCACATATTATTAGTTGTATGCAACAAACATTTTTATTCGTTTAGTTGTTGTGTTAACTGTTAACATTTTTACTGTGTATTACTGTCTATAATTTTGTCACTTTAAAACTTTTAGTTTGATTTATGTGTTCATATTTCTTATATTAGACTAATGTTACATTTAAAAAGAGTAAAAACTTTAATTCTTTTATAATTACTTCTCTTCAAAAATAAAAATATTTTTAAATTAAATTAAAAAGTATTTCATTAAAAACAGAATCTCTCAATATATTTCGCTAAGAATTAGACTAAAGAATTGAAATAACAACTAATTGTAAAATTGGTTTAATCTGTTTGTTTAGTCTGCACAGCATAACTATTAATACGGTGTGTTCAATATATAACAATGGAAAGTTTGCATTGATATTTGTTTATTTTTTTTACAATTGCCTCAAAATATATTTCATGCATTAAAGCGAAGTGTTTGTGTTGACGATCGTACCAACATATGGCCACTTTGGACACGAGTAATCGGTCAAAAATACAAAAAAATAACATATTTGGGTCAGATATGAAAACATAACGGAAAATGTCATACAGACTTGACATATGTTATTATGGCGTTTTAAATGAGAATAAAGCATCGCTGTCCGCAAACCACACCAAATATTCACTGTATCAATAAAACCCTTTTTTAGCGGTTTTGAAATTGATTGAACGGTGGTTTTGTTGGAAGAAGTGTCAAACCACCCGCATGTCAGCGAGACATACAGATGCGTATGCGTACTCTTTGTCCAAAGAAAGGATTGCTAACGGATAAGAAGAATTGCTACAATTCTACAAATGAAAAAAATAAGTGAAATATAATACTCTTTGATATAAAGGAAATTGGCATCAAAGGAGGCTTATAGTTAGCAGAAGTGAATTGCTTACAGGATTTGTATTTTTTAGCTCACTATCTATATAGAGAGAGCGAACTTATGGATTTTACAATGTCCGTCCGTCTGACTGTCTGTCCGTCTGTGTGTTCGCAGTCTTCTTTAGTCCAAGAAGTCTGCTACTTCCTTGCTATATCTTAATACTTAGCCTATAATTATAACATAATAGTCGTCACGTTAGAATATCAATATGAGTAACAATGCGCTAATGTAACAATTATTAAAATATTTTAACACGATCCTAACAATAAAAGTTACATAAGATAGTGAGCTCTTTTATGAATGTTCTACTTTTGTTTTTCACTAAAAATTATCTTTTAAATTATTTTTAAGAAATCTTTAACATTACGATTAAAATTAATAACAATTTGATTTTTCATACTTCTGTAGGACAAACCAAATTATCACTTATTATATAAAAAATAATGATCTCTGTCTCTCCGTCACGTTCTCCTACAATACTAAATTGAGTTGAGTTTCAATAATAAATTTTTATACATATTCAAGAATGGGTTCTACTATAAATATTTTTTAACAATTAATGTATTGTTGATCACATTTTAAATTTTTTAAACTTATTTTTAAACAAA
>JAQIVF010001319.1:0-14598 GCA_034698365.1 Steganacarus magnus
AAGAATATATTTGATGAAAGTATTTATTTAATATTTGTGTGATCAATAAACTGATTTAAATAATTTGATTGAAATTTGTAATTTTTAAATTCAAGGTTTTTGATCTCATTTACCTAAACAGCAATAATTTTTTTAATATAAGAAATATAAAATTATTATCATTAAACTCTGTTTTATTTGATTCATTAAATGGTCATAAAGTTTATCGAAATTTCATTTTTAATACAAAAATAAGTTAAACTGTATATACAGATACTTGTCAAACAGAGATATTTATTTATCTTAAAAAAACATAGATTCAAATTTTGTCAATCAATTAATAATTTTGTGAGAAAAGTTATAGTGTGTGTGTATATATATATAATAGAAAAGAAAAGTCACATTAGAAAAACAATGCATTGATAGAATGCATACAGAAACAAAACAACTAAATATTTCTAAAACAAACAAACAAAAGTCTCATAATTAAATAAAGAACATTTTTTGATCAAATTATTTCTGGTTAAGTCTCCGCTGACGCGAACAGAGAGAGAGAGAGAGAGAGAGAGAGAGAGAGAGAGAGAGAGAGAGAGAGTCAAACGGTGTATCGAAAATTTCTCTTGTAGTTTAATAATAATAGTAATAATAATCGTTAAAAGAAACAAACAAACAAATAATAATAATAATAATAATAATAATAGTAAGAAAACACCATTAATTTGAGTTTTATTATCAGCAGCACTAATATATACAGCAAATCAATGTGTATTTGATTTTTTCGAAGCGTGTGTCATAACGTTAACTATAAAAATCGATAGTGTGTCTCATTCCCATTCACCGACGTAACCATTTAGCGCTAATAGCCGGTGATTATTGCGAAAAAACATTTGATGCATGGGTGCGGACGTGGAACTCCGTATATAATTATTGATGGCATACTTTCGGTGATTGGCCATACTTTTGCGATTAACGCCATAAATATCGTTATTATTGTGATTATGATTATTCGCTATACTGCTAATACTGCTGCTATTACTGGATACGCTATTATTTTGTGTAAAAGCTTCCGCAGACGAGTCTGACAGTGTGTTACTACTGCTGCCGCTTGAATCGAATTGAGTGCCATTCGACGATAATTTTTTGCCGCTATTGTCGTTATAGACTTGTTCAACAATTGCTGTGCGATTGTTAGCGCTATTACTACTGCTACCACTGCTGCTGCTGTTACTGTTACTATTATTATTATTATTATTATTATTATTGCTATTAGGAAGTGATTTAATTAAACCACGATTACTGGCTTTCTTGAGTATTGGTGGGTCTTGTTTGCTCGCAATTGGATTCGATTGTGTCTTCTGTAGTGGTTGTTGCGGTTGCTGTTGGTGTTGCGACGAACGCTTCGCAAAGTTCGGAACTCGCGCTTTAAATCCACAATAATATGGATCTTCTTAAAGTCGTAAATCAAACAAATGAAAAAACAAGATTAATTTTATTACAAAATAATAAGCTTACCAGTAATTATTATTAAGTTTACTCTTAATTGCAAAATCAAATAAAAAATTATGTTAATGTATGGGCAGTTAAAAGTGAACGAATGATTGAAACGCTTTAGTTTAAGGTCAACTAAATCCAAAACTGTGTTATTAAATTGAATAAAGCCTTGAAATAAGAAATTGGGAGAATTGTGAGTGAGATCTGGTAATCTAATCAGACCCATAAAAACCCAATGGAGAGAGAGAGAGAGAGAGAGAGAGAGAGAAAGCGTGAATGGCGTGATGTGAAACAGATCGAGCAAATATAATAAAAAAAATAATATAATGCTAAATAGACGACGATGAAGGTCGAGATGTCTCTACAATGCTTACCTCATAAAACAGATTACAGGCAGCATTCAAACACAATTGTGTGCATAACTTATTTCTCGAAAAGTAAGCCACCATTATATTATATTATATTATTATTATGTTTAAAAAAAGTTTTACACAATTATGCCATTCATTTAAACAAGAAAAAAACAATTGATATAAGATAACATTTTGTTTTTTTTCTCCTTTTCTGAGTTACATTTTCTTGAAAAATGAGATTTAAAATTAATGATTAGAAAAAACGAAAGCGTTTTTAACGTTTAAACAAAGAGTAGCAGAAAAGAAAAAAAATTATTTGTTGCTTAAACATACGATTAAATTAATAATAATGCATTTAGAAATGAAGAAACACATTTACGAAACATTGTATTAATTCGCAATGTTTGTGTTTATGTTTACGTACCGAGTTTATGATTATCATTCTTTGACTTCGCTGCCGCTGCCACCGCTACTGCGGTCATATTTTCCAAGTCGTAATCGTAATCCGGTTTCGGCAGACTCAGTGGCGCCTTTTTGCTGAAGAGGTCGCGCGGCGGCAGTTTTGGCGGACGAGCGCTACCCTTCTCGTAGCCCTGTTTGCGTCCGTAGTGAGCGTTTGCCGAACCGCTGCCACCGGAAGAGGAGGAAGAGTTGCCCGGCATTGAGTATGGGTCCTCTTCCATCTGGTTTTTCGTGCGATCAATAATCTGCACCAAATTGCTATTTAGTCGACGATTATCGACTGATAAAAAACACAGAATAAATAACTTAATTAAAATCACTGTAATTGATAGGAGAGAAAGCGAATTATAGCTAAAGTTTTTTTTGTTATAAAAAAAGGACGCATTAAATTTTATAATCGCATTGTAAACCATTAAATAATATAATAAACATATACACGAATGCCTTGTAATGTTTAAAAATCTTGTTTTTTGTTTGTTGTTGTACTGTATTTTTAATAAGAGATCAGATGATAAAGAGTAATAAAATATCGCTATTTAACTAAAAAAGACTAACTATTATACTACTAATAAGTTATTCTAATTTATAACTTCGTCTTTACTGCGGACAGCAAAATCCAAAGCAAAACATTATGGAAAAACTAAAAAGCATCAATAAAACACGAGATCCGATTAGAAAAATACAAAAAAAATAATAATAATTTTTTTAATAAGTTTTGTAAATAATAATAATAATGCTAATTGTGATAAAAAGAAAAGCCTTAATCTCAGTCACATGGAAAAATAAAAAAGGATTCGTGTCTCGAAAATATAGGTAAACAAATTTTTCGTGCGCCGAAGAATAAGCGAAAATCGAGGTCAGAGACTATATTAACACTATTAAACAAAACCCAACGTCAAAACAAAATAATAAAATAGCGATACATTAACTAAAAGATAACTAATATAATAGTGGATAGAAAAAGAGATAAGACTATTAAGAGAATACTTGGCGGTAATTTAGTTTTGAGCATATCAAGCGCCACAATATTGATGATCATAACCCACGACGAAAGGTCAAGAATATCGGACGCGTCTCTAACGAAAGCAATACAACTGATGCACTGAGTCTCCAGCTTTCGTCTGTCAGGATATGCGCACTTCAGTTCGCGGTGAATGTTCGACTGAAACTTCTTTATGTCGAACAGCTTAACCGATTTCTGCAGTTCGAGCAAACCGTTCGACTTTATGATTTCGTTGCCCACACTTGTATTGTTGTCGTTCGAGTTGTTGCTCGAGTCTGCTCTTTCCGATTGCCATCCCTTTACGTAAACGTTTGATTTGCTGATCCGTTTGATGATAATATTTCCGTCCTGATCCATCTTCACTTTCACTCCATTACCGATATTGCGCTTCACGTCTTCGGTTTTCACGTCTCTCATCGGATTATCGAAGCCATTGAGTCCAATCCTGTAACCGTCGAAACCATTGTCGCAGCCATTAATGGTCAGAATCGGTGCTCTGGCGTACGCTTTGGCCACACGACGATTGCGCTCCAAACAGATTATTTTCGCCCAGATTTCGTCATCAATTTGATCCCATTTTATTAGGATTTCCTGTATGTGATCCTTTAAATAACGATAAAAAGAGAGAGAAAAAAAATTGTGAAAAAGAGATTAACTTAAACTATAAATTATATATTTTATCATTATATAGTAATATAATGCATTTTGCCATTTAATACACTATTATTAAAGCTATTTATTAAATTTTAATTTATACTATTGTGTGATAAGTCTTTCTTTCTTTCCGTTTATTTATTTCGTTTTTTTTTCGACGACATGAAGCTCTAGTAGTAGTTGTAGTAGTAGTGGCACACATTAGAATTGAAAAAAATCGTGTTTAAATTGAGATAACACTAAAATTATTAAAACAGTGTTCGAACCGATGAACTCTATGGGTTAAACGCATAAATTTGATGATAGCGTTTCGTTAACTCGGAATTAATGCGTTTAAATATAGTAACGCTCGGCATTTGAATTTAAATATTGCTTCTTTTGAAAAATTAGATTTCATGGTGTATTGAAAGTTCCAAATAATAGTAATTTATTGAATCAATAAATCAGTGTATATTTTTTATGCTATAACTTTCCAGAGAAGAGAGAGAGAGAGAGAGAGATACTAAAAAATTTTATTATTAGCGTATAATTATACGGTTAACGCCAAAAGTTTTTATTTAAAAAAATATTCATATCCCAAAAACTCGAATGTCTTGTTTGAAAACCATTATGTCTTGTACCACAAACAATAAAGTGATGATTTTTTTGTCGAATTAAAGTTATATAAGCTCATATATAATACTGTACACATAATTATCGAGAGGATATTTGTGGGCATTGTTTTGTTTTTTTATGTATTAATGAGATGAGGGAAGGAAAATAAATCGTCGTTTAGAGGGGAAACCTAGACCTGGAGGGCCAGAAACATGTTTTTCGTGTCCTGATAGGCATAATTTAAAATCCTCGTGTGTTCACAAATATTATTTAATTCAACGAACTTAAAATCGCGACCTCATTCCGGTTAGTAGTACTTTATTTCGAATTTTTTTCCCAATGATATGGGTTGACACACTTTCTTAGCGCTCGTTCTTCGCTTCGCAAACGCAGTGCATCTGCTGCTGGCTTTGTCTGATTTTGCCTTTTTTGAAAACAGTGGACACGGATAAAACTAGTTTCTCAACTTTTCCCTGAGTTTAAAAAATAAGCGCCAAAACTCAAATTAATTTACAGCAAATTAATTTTAGAAATTAAATAAAATGTGTTTTAATTGTTCGGTTATATTAATTTAATTTCGAGTGAAAAAAAACTATCTAAAAAATGGACCGATATTTTTAACTGTTTAAAAACAGCGTTAACTTTTCGTTTGGTAGTTAAATTTTCTAAAAGTTGCTGAAAAAATTATTATTATTATTCATATCAGGATTTTTTCTGCTAACCCTATCAGCGCATTATATATCCGTCACTCTGACAAGACAAGATAAACTGTATTTCTATAAAATGACAATAGAGAATAGCTCTCTCTACGTGTTCACAATTTTATTAATTCATCGAACTTAAACCGCACAATAAAGTCATACTAGAAATAATCGAAAAATATAAACTTAGAAAATCTATAAATAAAAAACCTCACACAAGAATTAAAGAGTTTTTCAATCAGAAAATAATTTATATTAATTCTTTAGCCTCAAGATTAAGCGCAATAACATACAAATAAAATGCACAGAAGTGCTTACCAAACGCGCACAACGCTTAGAGAGAGAGAGAGAGAGAGAGAGAGAGAGACAGCCAAATTGGCCAAGAGTTTCGGTAAATAATAGGCACTTTTCAGGTTAAGAGTGTGTGTCAGAGAGAGATGTATGCATGTATGTATGTATGTGTGTATGTTTAACGCATTCTTCTTCTATTTTGAATGAAATGAATGAAAAAAAAAACTAATTTTAATGCGCCCGTAAAGTTTAAACACCCGTAAATGGTAAATAAGGCGAAAAGCCTCTTCTCTAACACTTGTACTCTTAATTGATTGATGTCCGTTTGACGGATAAGCGGTTTAAAATGAATGAGTCAGACGTTTTGACTGAGCACACGATTTTCTTAAATGAATATAAAAAGCATAATTCAGTAATTTTCTCTCTGTATATAATCATCAACAACAGTAAAGTGTGAATTCTTTAAGCCATTAGCTTACAGTACAAGTTTAAGGTCAGTTCTGTAACAGTATATTAGGCCGTATTAATTATTATGCTGTGTTTGCAAAAATAGTGCCAAAAAAACAGTTCACAGAGTTAACACATAATCGAGTACCGCTTTGTTTAATGATAATTACTATTTTTTAAATTTGTGTTTAAATAGCGTTTCCTTACAAAGAGAGACATATTTTGTTAACACACACACACACATAGAGACACACATCATACAAACACACTCTGAGTTAATGGATTAGCGCTCTAATGATGCATTCGCAACAAAAATATTAAGTCATGTGTAAACAACACACTATTCTCGAAGATATATAATTAAGCCTCTCTTTTGATGTCTGTTACTGTACTTATTTTTAATTTTTATTAATTTATGCCCTTTTGAACTTTTACAGTAAATTCAGCGTGCGTTTATCGAGATTTTAAAATAGCGCACACATAAGACGCACACAAACATTTTTTAATCCAATTAATGCGTTATTTTAGAAATTGAATTTAATTTTGCACAACTCTGTACTCTTAATACTCTACTGTCGATTTTAATAAGCGAATAGTGCAGTGCAGTGCAGTGCAGTGCGCACACATTTTTTAGGATTTAGGCTAAATAATTAACATATAACAAAATTCTCTCTCAGTAATAGTTAATTAATCTCTGCAATTAATTAATAGAGTAGTCGTCTCTCGATAATTTCTTAATACAACAAATATGTGCTCGAAAGTGCATTACAATGTAATTTGAAAATGAATGCACGAAAGAGTATGGCGTTATCAGTGGTAGTACTGTATTGTAGTAGTATTACCGCTAGCATTACGTTTAATGATCGCGAAAAAAGAAGAAGAAATTAATTCAGAAACGCAATTGTTGTTCACTTAATTGCTAAATAATCAAAATGTCACAATTATATGATTTTGTTATTTAAAAAAATTGTGCCGCAGTTTTTCACAACAATAAGATCAAGTTTAGTGCAAGAGACACAATGTATAGTTGAGTGCAGTGCAGGAAAATTAGTTATTCGTTAGAAGAGTCTAAACTGTAAATGAGTTACCAAGCGTTATGCCAGTTTGTGTGAGTGTGTGTGCCAACAAAAAAATTTTAATTTTTTAAAAAACAAAAATTAATTAATATACTGATAAGAAAATTTTTATAAAGACAATGAAGCGCTAACTGTGAAGATAATGACATAACACTGTGTCTCGCAGGCTTGTAATTTCGAGGTTAGCGGAACGATATGACGAGAGAGAGAGAGAGAGAGAGAGAGAACTAATGTGTGAACTCATCAATTAATTAAATTATCTACAATTTAGCCATTGAGTGATGCACTAAATTAAATGATCAAATCGTTTCCGTCTTTTAAATTACAGAGTCTGTGAGAGTTTTGTCTAGTATTTTGTAATATTTTTTGCGGTATACTTTTTAGGTGATGTGATCACATAATACATTTCCTAACAAATAAAATTTGTATATAAAACATTTTCAATTATATTTAAATCACGTAATTATTACATTCAAAAAAAAAATCTCATTTTAATCAATTTTTTAATCATTTATGTGCTGAATGTCTGAAAAAGACTAATGGATTCGGTGTAATCTCAAGTAGATTCACACTAAAAAGTTAGCAAAAAAAGTTATAAACCCAAATGACACGCAAAGTAAATCAAAATTAATTTAAATAATATGATGAATATTATCTTTACGTAACGTTACTTTGTACACCTGTACTCTACTATCGACGGATTGTATGTCTGCCTAGAAACCAATATTTAAACAAAATAGATAATAGTTATAGTAATGACACAAATATAACCAAATTAACTAAAATCACACTTTATTGTTACGTAATAAATAAATACTTTTGATGTTTAGTACTATAGTAGTAATAAATATTTTACGGCAAGTATAAAAAACTCATTGAAAATAATTAATATTTTCTTTTAGGAAAAAAAAACATTTATATACAGCATGTAATTTAAATTATTACCTAATAAAATAAAAAGTTACATAAAATATGTAATCATCAAAAATTTAATAATAACCTTAATTTTGGTTCAATACAGGTGAACAAAAAAATTTCTGAGCCGCAGTAAGATTTAAAAAAAAACCTTCGCAGTATGCGTTTAGGATACACAACCTTAAACTGTTAATAAGTGATATAAATAATGATACCATTGTTAAGTGAGCCCCGCTATTGAGTTCACAATACATACCTGTATGTAAGTATATTTTTATTTTGTTAAAAAAAAAGTTAATTTACTTTCTGGTACTGTATATACTTTCACTTTTTTTTAAAAAAAGCTTCAAAGTTATTTTTCTAAACCAGAAATTACTTTCTGTATATAATAACTTAGCGGTGTATTGTCACCAAAACTCAACAATGACAGTAATTTACACTAAATTACGTGGAATTAGTCGATAAAGTCATTATTAAAAGTTTTTTTCTGAGTTAATTTTAACGGCGAAAAAAAATTAAATAAACGACTAAAATTGTTTAATGCATGTGCCAATCAATCGAAGAAATATAAACTGTTTACAGTTATTATGCAAAAAAAAAAACATAAATAGCGAGTAAACATAAGAAACTCAAAAATTTTGAACCGTTTTTTGTTAGGGAAAAAATAGAAGCGGAAAAAACTTTTTTTTTGTTGATTCATTATTCTACCTGTATCTCCATAATCGAGAAATTATGAGTTTTGTAATCATAATAATAAAAAAATTATTTATAAAGTACACATAATTTACTGTTGTGTGTTGTATTTCGTTTTAATTGCTGGTTAACGATATAATTATTTTACTTGTCTTTCGAAAAATTACGAAACACAAGCCAAGCCAGAAACGAACGCAAAGAAAAATCAGACAAAACATGGAAATTGTTGTTGAAAAATTTAAAATTAAAAAAAACAAGTAATTCTACTTCTTAAATATATACGAAAATATATATATATGAAAATAAATGCGGAAGAAATTGCTTGAAGTACTGTATTTTTTTTTATTATTATTGCAACGAAGTGTATTTGTTATCAAATTGCTTATACCCTTACAGTTGTGTTTTAGTATTTACCCGTTGGTAACAGTTCAGTTAAAATAAATACTGTATACATTTATTTTGTTTAAACGAAATAAAGGCAATAATTATAATAATTTATCGCCCCTCTTATGCTTGTTTTTATTTTAAAATAGAGAGAGAAAAGGTTATATCAACATAAAAGCTTTTTTTTTCTTACATACATACATACAGAATGTATATTACATACATAACTTATATGTACATAATAAGATGTGGAAATATCTTTTTTTCAATGGAAACAACACACACAATTCGCTGTGTTTAACTGCTAAAAGCAAAATAACATTTTAGTACATATTATTTAATACAAATCAATTTGCTTAAAAGCGATTTCAATAAATAAAGCTTGCGATTGTTTTTTTTGTTGTTGTTTTGTCTTGTATTGCGTGAATGCAGTGCGTGTTTGTTTGTATTAATTAAGCAATAATAATTTTTTGATATCAAAATAGGTTTAACTAACTATTTATTAACTGTGATAAAGTTATTTTTTTTTGTTTTGTTGAATTCTATTTAGGATTACCTAAATTTTTGTTTAATGCGCGCACACATACATACACACACACACACACACAGTATATAAACAATTGAATTTTTTAAAACTGAAAAAAATCGTAAATATATATTACAACTCTAAAATATGTGTCAATTTTTTTTGAGTACAACAATAAGAGTAGAAAAAATTATAGTTAGCAACAAAATTTCTAGCGAAAAAAGAGAGTGAGATTTGCATAAATTTACTATTTAGTGGCACACATGAGAGGATATAAAAAAGTTAATGAAAAAAAATAAACACTATTTACAATTACGTGATAAATAGTAAATTTAGTGTTATCATCATTTTTTCGCCCACTTTTGGGTGTCTGTCGAATATCAGATATTTGGGTTTTCAATTAAATACAGTAGGAATTTTAAAAGCATAAAAAAAACAAACACACACACAGTACAGTATTAGTAAAATAGTCATTAGAGAAGGATTTAAAAATTAAATATAATTTATATACATTTGGAAAACAATTAATTTTACTGAAAATCCTACTTCTGTGAAGCTATGTTAATGGTTTTTTTTGAATTAGTGATGTCGAGTTTCGGCTTTCGAAACATAAAGAGTACTGTTTGATGCAACGATGCGTGGAATTTGAACATAAAAGAATCGAAATATCGATAAATTATTACAAAAAAAATTATTAGACAAAGAAAGCGCTTTAATAAATTCACTAGTATTTTTTTAAAAAAATTAATTAATTAAGAAAGTTCCACAAAGTTAGATAGCGGAACCCTAAACACACGTTTCTTTTAGACGCACACATCTCGAAACAACAAAAATCTACTTTAGAATTCATTAAACTATCAACCCTGGGGTCTATAACTAAGGGATTAATTTAAGGGATCACTAGTGTAGCCGAAAACTATAATACAATTGATTATACAGTATTTCAAGTTTACTACTACTATACTTGTACTTAACGTTTTTTTGTAGGTCTTTTTAAATATTCATCAGTAAACGCAATAAATTACTACTGGAAAGTCATTAATTTTAAAACTAAGGAGTCATTAATTTTGAGTAAGATTTTTTTTTGGTAATCTTTTGTGTATTTAGAAATAGAATTTTTTATTTATCCAAATAATTAACACAAATAAAACATTAATTTTGAAACATTTTTTTAGAGGATTTTCTGTCTATAAATCTATCGGCTAAAATTTTTTTTATTACTACAACACTCAAGGATTTTTCGTAAAAAATTATTATTTAAAATAATAAAAATATGTATTAAAAACTATTAAACCATATTAAATGAGTTTCATGGCTACACAGCAATGTGTGCGCAAGCCTTCTGGACATCAAACACACATTTATTAGAGAAATATTAAAAAAATTATTAAAGTTTCGATAACTGTGTCACTGCTTAATAAGTTGTTAATAGAATTTGACACTGACTGATATTTTAGTTTAATAAAAACGATGTTTAATTTAGTATAAATTATTTTTACATATATGTATAGTTGCATATAATATATCATTACCTTATAATTATTAAACCAACCATTTTCGCGCGTAATTCGTTTTTAATCACAGCGCAGTCAAATTTATAATATGCTAAAATATTTAATAATAAGCAAAGAGGAGGCCCACAAACTTTCAAACACTTGCAAAGTTCAATGCATTCTCCCAAATGCAATGAAAAAAATATAAGGGTAATTAATCTGTAAAATTAAAAAATGCCAAAAACACCAGTGGAAAACCAATATATATATATATATATTAAGGACTAAAAATTATATATTTATATTAATTTTTAGTCCTTAAACTTTGTTCGTTTACGCGTTTAATGCGCGTGAATTCCAATTAAAATTTCCTTTTCGCATTAAGCAAAAAAATTTGCATTTACGCACACAAAAAAGTGTTGTGTGCGTGCAGTTGTAAAAAAATGTTTCATAACTTGTTTCAATTTCGCTTAATGAGTGGAATACCTTCGCGCCTTTAGGGTGTATAACAGTCACTCCACCCAGAAAATGAAATGTCCTTTAAGGACAAAAACAGGGTTAACTTTCTATATATATAATAATAATAATAATAACTATATATTTTTTTTGCTTTTGTTTACGTTTAAATATGTGAAACTATTTTTTAATAACACTGAGTGATAAAAAATGTAAACGTAAATAAATCTAAATCGAAAAATTAATTGAGAAATTAACTCAATGGGAAAGTTTACACTAATTCCGGTGTAAGTTCTAAACAAATTACAGCTTATTTTTTTTAGTGGAAAATATATAAAAATTTTGTAAAATAATAATCTAGTTATTTATTATCACAGTATTATTATAATTATTATTATCCAGGAAGGGGTCAATTAAGTCAAATCAAGGAAAAATAGTGAGTGAGAGAAGATTCTAATCGTCAAAATAGCACTTACGTTTCGTTTAGTTATTTCGAACAGTAAAAAATAACAATACCGTAAATTATAAGTATTTTTGATCTTTTAAAATCTTATTATACAATAATACACGTTAGATATTTATACACAATTTAAAGAAAAAACATGTACATAATAAACCTCTTTAAAAGTTTTATAGAATTATCGCCAAAAAGAACCATTAATATAATAAGAACGCGTATAAATAGCAGTTTGCAACAGTAAAAAAGAAAATCGAACGAAAAATATAATAAAAATAATCACACAAAAGAGGATTAAAAGAAAAAAGAAAATTATTATTATTATTCAAACATTAAAGTACTTTAAAATCATTTATTAGAATATATAAAATATTGGTTGAGTTAAAAGAATAATTGATTTTTTTTTCTAAAGTAAAATTAAGTGAAGAAAATTTTAAATTTCAAATTATATGATTCAATAATTGAACAGTTAAGCACTGATTCACCGAAAAATTACCTTAAAATAATATTAACAACCGAATCGCAAACAAAAATACAGTTTTTAATGTGAATTTAATTAAAAAAAATCGATGACTTGATGTTATTCGCTTTAAATTATTTTTATTAATATTAATGTTTAATAAACAATTTCATAAAATTAATGTCAAAAAATTAAGTAACTCAAGATTTTTGTGTTTATAATATACAGTACAACCTCGATAATTAATCGCAGAGTAGTATCAAAACTTGTTTTTTAAAATGTTGTGTATCGATTTTGTCGCGCAAATCTACTGGTAGATTGAACACAGACATACGGACATGACATGTCAAGCTTATCATGACATGTTAAGATTTAAATGCGCAACGAAAATAAATACACGCCAAGGGAAATACACTTTTCGTTGTATGCATTCGTAATGTGATTTGTTTATTATTAGAGAAGAAGCTAAATCGCACATTTAGAATGCATGTGAATTTTTGAACGCATTATTCTAATTTCAAAAGCAATTGACGAATATATTATTAATTCACAGTTTATATTAAGCCATAAAATAATGGCGAGAAAGATGTTTTTGCATTCATATGTTAAAAAGAAAAATCTAGTCATCAAATAGGGAATTAAATTTGGGTCGAGTCGATGAATGATAAAAAATTTTTCTTAAGCGTTACTCTTTAGAATAAAAAACTTTTTATGAAAATGATTTTTAAAAATAATTCTTCTCTCTCTCTCTCTCTCTCTCTCTCTCTCTCGCCTCTTTCTAGTATTAGTTTACTTCCTGTTTTATATAATTTGCGTAAAATATTTGATTATGTGAACAATTGTTGATTAACATTGTCTTTTCAAAAAAAAGTTAGAGTGAAAAGAGTTTATAAGAACAACTTCTTCAGAACAAATTCCTATTAAGAAACAGCGTATGACAGACTAAACTAAATACAGAGTTAATTTAATATAGTGTTGCAAATTTCTCGTTATAGTGTGTAATGTGCAGAATAAATAAAGGAAAATGAACAAAAAAAAATTCAAAGTATCTTACTTAAGACGGTTTTACAGGGAAAAAAATTTTCAAAACCTTTTTAATAAAATAATTGATCACTCAAATAAAAATCAAAAAACATCAAATTTAATTGGAGTGAAAGGCGATTCAAGAAATGCAGTGTTGTTTTTTTTATTTCCTAATCATATTAATGAAATCAAGTGAGTGAGTGAGTGAGAGAGAGAGAGAGAGAGAGAGAGAGAGAGAGAGAACAGTTGTGTTACATATTATGCAAATACTAATACATATATTTTTTTTTCGTTAACCCGAAACTCTCTCAAATCTAAGTTAATAAATCTAAGGAGAGAAAGAAAATACTTTCTTTTGGGGATTTAAAAATTTCGGCTTTAAGTTTCAGCAGTATTTGATAAATTTCCTTAATTGCATATTACATTATAGTATTATAAATGCGAAAAGTAAAACAAAAAAGAAAATAATATATAAACGTTTTATATATACCTTTTTATTTATTATCCTGTCTTCGCATCAAACTGTCAATCTATTGAAAATTTGTTCTCATTTAAAGTGTGCGCGCGTATGACAAGTGTTTTAAAAAGTAAATTAAAACAAAACTAAACGAAACTTATTCAGAGTTATTATACAAGAGAGTATGTAACCTCAAAAAATATATAATCCTAAATTTTTTTTCTCTTATTTAATCGCAAAATTTATAATCCACTGTGTATTCTAATTAGTGAGAGATTGAGAATTTTTTGAGATGATAGACAAACAGAGTTTATTAGGTTAAGTTTATCATCCATTCATCTAAACTGTTCTCTCTCTCTCTCTCTCTCTCTCTCTCTCCTCTCTCTCCCTCTCTCTCTCCCTCTCTTTCTCTCCAATTTTATAACTAGATGTTGTGGGATACCGGTATAAATAATATAATTTTTTATTTTATTAAAATTAACGATGTTATCTGGATTTAAATTTGAGAATTAAAAATTATAAATACACGCATAGACACGATTGTGAACAAGTATGCGTGCATATACAGTAAAGGTGCCGGCGGTTTCATTTTTACCGAACCGCACAAAACCGCTGTACCCAGTTTTCAAACCGAAACCGACCGCCAAAACTTATGCTTAAATTAAAACCGCCATAAAAAACCG
>JAQIVF010001320.1:0-14597 GCA_034698365.1 Steganacarus magnus
ATTAAAAATATTTCAAAATCAAATTTTATTATTGAAAATTTAAAAAATAGGTTAACCGGTTAACTTGGAGTTAATTTTGTCAGAGTTAAAGTTAAGGTAATTCTTAACCGGTTAGAGTTAAAGTTAAAATTTTTGCATTGGTTAAGGTTAAGAGTTAAAGAAAATCCTTAACTTTTAACCGATGCTCATCACTAACTGTGCGCCATATTTCACATTTTAATTTGTAATGGATTATATTATATTTATAGATTTTTCAAATAAAAAGTTAAATATTATTCTGACATTCTATTGAAACAAAACGTAAATTCGTTTATATATGTAAAATGTGTTAAAATCCAGCAAATTTTTACATAATCGTCAATGTTTTACTAAATTTTTAAATAATTTTTGCATCTATAATCTGCACAGATGTTGATATACTTGTTTGCAAAATACTAATCTTTTTAATTTTATATATTTATAATATATAAAATCAAAAAGATTAGTATTTATAAATTTTATAAGTCTGACATATTAAACATTAAATCCTTGTTTTTAAAAGTTTAACCTCTCATAAACTGCATTAGTTTTAATTTAGCATTTTTATAGCAAAAAAGGATTATAAGAAATCTTAAATACATAATCGCTTTAGTATTCAAAATTTTTGCGCTAATTTTAATAACTGTTATCGTAAGCGATCAACTTTTATCAGATGTCCTTTAAATTTATTTGCATCGAAACGTTATCGCAAAAATATATGCAACACTCAAGTGTGCTTTAATTAATTTTAATTTAATAAAAAATAATTTAAAAAATACTTTTAAAAAGTAAAATTACGTGTTTTGATTAATAAAAATATTTATTTTAATCTATCTTATTAGATATTTTATCATCAGTTTAATCAATGATAACGAGTGAGGATAATGTCAGCAAATGTAAGGTGTAATTAGTAACGAGATTTTACTGTAACAAAACTAGATTTAGAGTAAAGTATGTGATAACCACGTGATAATGCAAACTGAATCAAAATCGTTCATAATTGCACTTCAGATATGATAAAAATGAGTTTATAAACAAAAAAATGTTATATATAACAGTAAAAAAAAGTGGTGATATGATGCAATCATACAATAATATGGACCAATTGGTATGCGATGGTACGTATTTAACGCGAATGTAATGCAATCAAATTATAAGTATTGTGAAATCAAACAAAAAATGATTAGATTTGAAGGCATTCGAGCGTCGATTAATGGAGATCGTGTCGCAACAAAGGCCAGCAACGCGTCGCTGGAGGATAGTGTTGGCGCTGAGTTCGCTGCTGACCTCCGCGTCTGCCTTTTATTGGCTGAACGATCCGTCGACTGCGCGAATATCGCTCATCGATTCGCTACTCACTCATTACGTGTTTACCATTAATTGTGTTGTTTTGATCACGTTTTTCGCGCTCGGAATACATAAGAGAGTTGTGTCCACTTCCATGTAAGTTGTTTTCAGCAAAATATTTCATTCTTTTTATTATTTTGATTATTCCGATTTAATTTCGGATTTTTTTTCTCTCAATTAGAGTAATATCGCGAACGCGTGAAGTTTTGACAGATTTTGCGATGTCGTGCGACGATAATGGCAGACTAATACTGAAGCCGAGGCAATGGAAAACTAATTTCAGCGATAATCTAAGAATTTGAAACCAATTAAATGGTTTTAAATTAGTTTTTTACCGCACTTTTAATACACCGGTTATTGTTTTAGTTATTTGGAATAATGTGCCAAAATTGTGATACAAATTTAAATATCATATTTTTTAGTTTGATATTTAATACTTAATTTACCTGTAATTTAATAATTTTACTGAATATACCTGTGTTGAAACTATTTTTGATATTTTTAAGAGACATAAAAAAATCAGCTAAAATACGCTAAAGAATCACTTGAGCGAGCTTTCACTTTGCCAGATACGCATTACCGTACGCTCGAGCTTTAGATTGGGCTTAGAGCTGATGAAATATAAATATTTTATGTACACTAATTAAAACTTTATATAATTTTTTTCAAGATAAAACTTTTATTATATTATGCAATGTTGTGACAGTCGGTACATTCAAATTTTTGTTTAAAAATGTAATTCATTTAGAATATACGAATATTTATAAAGTTATAAATAAAATATTACTGCTTTACATTTTCAACTATCAAATATGGTATAATACCATCTGAATTTTGTTGAAACTCAGTATTTACCCCATGGGGGAAATACCGAGTTTTGACAAAATTCAACATAAAAATACAAATTTTACTAAATCTTTTTTCGAAAAGTTGTCGAAACTCACATTTTACCCCATGGGGCAAATTTGATTTGAATGGATACCAGTTGCTATGGGGCATAAAGTGAGTTTTTACCCCATGGGTCATCGAGACTCGCGAAGTACCCCAGTGGGGCAAAAGGCGGGGGAAAACGGTAATATAATAATACGTTTACTTTGTTGTCAACTCTTCTAATTTCAACTGATTTTAATTATCATTGAATTGAACAGCTTTAATCTAACAATTTTTTTCGATTTCTGATTTACCATACATAAAAAAGTCGAACTTTGGATTTAATTAAATCTCTGCTCGTCTTTCTACTATCCGGTCATAAATCAATAAGCCTTAAACGACATAAACATAGCAAAAAGGTAATCATAAAAATATAAGAATGTTTATTTGCGTTTATTTCATTATTAGAGTAACATTTGTGAATATTATGTTACAAGAAATGATAGTTGCATTAAATTTGTGCTGTAATAATGCAAAAAGAATTACTGTAACATAAAACTGAAATTGTTTAACTATAAAATAATGTCTAAATGTACCGTAAGAGCAATAACACTCGATGTGTGATACTAAAAATTGTTCCAAAAATTTTAACTTAAATAGGATAGAGAAAAATTAATCTTCAATATTAAAACTTTCTAAACTGTTTCTTAAATTTTTCGAATATATAATCATCGGACGCCTTCTCTTTTCCCGGAAATTTCGCCGATTGTTCCGAGCCTTTCGACTGTAACTTAATCACACTCTTTTGCGGCTCATCTCCGATCACAACTAGCGGTTCCTCCACAAAACTAGGGGCAGTCTGTTCAACATTTCGCGTCTTTTTCTGACCGCTCTTAATACGCAAACTCGTGTCACTGTCGTCGATATTGAACCGGTTGTGGTGAACAAAGCAAACGGCAATATTGTTTGGCACAAACGACGACATACTGGACGCCACTTTATTCTTCTTTTTCTCCACTAATTTCTGTTTGGCCTCTTCGGTGGCCTCGATATTCCTGATCCGCTCTTCGATACCCAACTCCACTTCGGGAATGCCGTTAAGCATTTGATTCGAGAGCATCTCCTCGTTCTTCTTCAAATTATTTCGCAGCAGATGTTCGGGCAATATATTGAACAACGCGTCTTCACTGATACTATCGTTGTTGCAAACGTTGCTGTGCTGTTGCTTGTCGTTCACAACACTATCACTGCTACTAGTGGTCAACATGTGGTTCGCGTCTCTGCGACCGATTTTGCGTTTACCCAACTCTTCGTCGATATACTTCATGAGATCAGTGTCTTCGTCGCGTCTGTTGGTCTCCACGGAGAAAGTGTTTCCCAAATCGAGTTCATTAGTGATTGATTTGGCGTCAGTGATGCCACCCTTAATGGTGGCCGCAGTTTTGCCAACATTGGTGTCAGTCACTGGTTTTGTGTCATTGTTCGCTAAGTTCACGACATTCACACCTCTGGTCACTCGTTTTTTTAGCGCTTGTAATTGTTTCAAATGATTCAATTGTTGCCACTGATCGCCATCTGTTGCGGCAGTTGTTTCGCCATCACTGGCGCTATCACTCGAATGTTCTTCACTTAATTTACGCTTTCTTTGAGCGAAATTTTTGGTTGTCTTCTTGAATGTAATTTTGTTGTCAGTCATTTCTTTTAAATCAGACTTATATCTACGTTTGTTTAGTTACTATCGGTTTACAGCTGTAATTGACAATTTCATTACAGGTGACACTGTGTTCACTTGTAAACAGAGTGTGTCTTATGTTGGGGTTGAAGCGCACTCTTCCAGCACCAAAAAATAATGACCTTAATCAGTGAACAGTTTTGAAAATTTATATTTTCCAAAATCTAAAAAATTGTGATTTAAAGCGATTAATTTTGGGTCCCATATACAAAATTTGGTGTTATTTTGGTAGATAGTTATACCGCTTCACTATTGACTCTCGACCACAAATCCTGTATTTTTGTAAATACGTACACATTTACATAAGAAATATTTTTTATTGGCTCTCATTTTTCTAAAATTTCTAAATTTAAAACTTTTATTTATACTGACAACACTCTAAGGTCTGTTTAATTTTACATTAAAAATGGCAAAAATGTTTTCCAAGTTAATTAATTTTAAAAACACATGGTAAACAGTAAAAAGTTTTTTCCTACACTATTGACCTTTAAATTAGTATTGTTTAGTATTGTTTGCACGTTTTTTAAACGTTACCACAACTATCCGTTTAAATGTGTAAATAATCATTAATTATTGATATGAATAATAGACGAAAAACAGTGACAATAGCGTCAAACGCCACACAAAACAAATCAGGCAAACGTAACGACTCGTCGATATCTTCGCTGTCGACGCACTGTCTGAACGGTGTGAACAATCTTCGACCGAAATGCGAGCAAACACTGGCACTGATAGCGAAAAACGCGAACAACGATTCTGTGATCGCTCACGAGAGACAACTCTGGAATGAGATCAAAGAGTATCGACACGAGAATAATATCATACTAATCGACTATTTGATCGGTTTCTACGTGACACTTCTCGAATCGGTGCTCATTCACAGCTCGCGCGGCGAGCCGTACATAACCACTGCCGCCAACTGTCAACAACTCTCGTCCACCGCTAGGTTTTTGTTGTATAATATATTGATACGAATCGGTGACTTAAACCGTTACCTGCATAACACATCGGTGGCCGAAACATATTATTTGAACGCGAAACGGTTGGATCCGATGAGAGGTCACGCTTACAATCAGCTGGCGATCGTCACACCACTCAGCGAACCATTTAAGTGTATCTATTACTCTGCGAGAGCCGCCAAATCGTGTGTCGATCCCACAGTTGTGGCCGAAACCAATCTAAAGATGGCTATTAATCGATTTAATACAAGTATTTTGAAGAAATTGTTTAAACTGTCGGCGAGTGTTAAGGAAGACAATAGCGATGAGTATCCGCAGAAAGGAATCGATTGGTTTTATTTGTCGACAATAGCGATATACAGCGATAATTTAAAGCCCATATTTAAGCCACTAATCGACCATATATTGACGTGTTGTGGCGTTCAGGCAGAGTCTAATACTAACTTAAGTTATTCGTTAATGGCTTTCGATGTGTTACTCGATTGGGTCACAATCAGAGACATGAAAAAATATTTCGCCGAAGAGTACACGAAAGAACTGCGAGAACTGAAAGCGAAACTGAAATTATTTTCAGAGACAAGCATCAGTGATGGCGTGAACACCGCTTCGGAGAGCAGTGCACAGAATTGGGATTCGGTTTTGTCTTCCGCTCTGTTTCATGATTACGTTTTGCGCGGCTTTGCGCCGTTGAAGGAAATTCATCAGAACTTGATTTTTGAGATAAATGAAGTGCTGACGATTGATTTGAATAAATTGAATGTTCGCGTTAATGACAAATTAGACAAACTATTGCTCAACAAATTGGCGCAAAAGCCGCGCAAAATTCGAAACGTAGCGCTCGGAAGTATTCTTGAGAGGGAACACACTTCGGATTGAATCGATTTGATGCCTCAATTCAATTGATGTTACTCTTATGCGTTGATGCATTGAAATCTATCAAATTTTGTTGATGAATTGAAATCAAAATCAAATTTTGTTTATGAGTTAATATCGAGTAAAAAATTGTATTGTATTGATTTGTGCAAAGGTTTTCATTGGAAATTTTTTATTAATTAATTACGATAACAACACACAAAATTTTTTAAATCATTAAAGAAAGTTGTTTACATTAAGTTTTATTAGTGGAAAATAATGATTTTAAAAATAAAAAACTTTTTCACTAAAATCTATATTTTTCTAGTGTGTGATTGATTGTTTACTAGTTTAAAATTTATAAATTTGAAGCTCAATTACACAAAATACAAGACACTGGAGCTCACTTTTCTGGAACTATTCTAATGATCGATTATACTGTATAGCGCTTCACAAACATTGAATTATATTTTAAGTTATAAAAGTTGTAAATTAAGTTTAACCTAACTTATTGTTACACAAGCTCTGAAATTCTAGAAGGGGTTAGCCCTCTAGATTATCAAAAATTTTTGGGTCAAATCTCACCCGATTTAAGCGACACTTTCCTGATTTTAGAAAAAAATTATAGGGGTTTCAAAAACTCACAGGATTTAAAATCTCTTTTTCGTTAAGAGGGTCAGGTTCTACCGATTTTCTTGGGGGTCAACCCTGGGCAATGTTTAACTCTGTTACTATGGTTTAACTCTATTTGAGATTAAGTCAACTGGTGAGACACACACACACGCTCACACCGACAAACATAGTCAAATCCATAGTTCTGTAGCTGTATTTTACTTCGATGAAAAAGCTGACAAATATTTTACTGTATTTTGGAATAATTCACCTTTACTTAATCAATAATTATTAAATTTTTCTTTAAAAAAAGAAACAAATTTTGACAAAAGACTGTGCCAATAAATTGCATAAAAACAAATGTTACATCTTTGACAATAAAGATAGTAAAATAAGAAAGAAGTATACATAAGGGGACTTTAACAGCGCATAACCTTCCTTGTATGAGAGTTTTTTTATGAATTATTAACTTATGCTTAAATACTATACAAAAGTTAGTTTTTGAAATAATAAATCAAATTTATTTGTTTAAATACATTGCAAATTTGCTCATTTTTCTGCGCTAAAGATCAATGGGCTCTGAGCTTTAGCCTCAATCTCAATAATCTTCGTTGAGCTTGAAGATTATTAGACTGCCCGAGAATGAGATAATTCTCATTATGACTGGTGAGTTAACAGCGTCACTGCTTCAAAGAAAATTTATTTTTATGTAATACAATGCAAATACTTTACAATTAAGCGGTGGCTGATTTCAAAATTAATGTTATACAGTCTGGGGAAGTGTTTGCCCTGCGATCACTTCTTCCCGAAAATCTTAGAATGTGACCTCCCTATGAAAAATCTAGATAATTTGAAAAATTATTGCTTAAATCTGATGAGTATACTCCCCCCCCCATGAAAATCGAGAATTTTTTTAGATGACCCCTCACTATAGGCTTAGACCGCAGTGTAACTATGGGTAAAATGTATAGCCTAAAAATTAATGCTTAAAATTAGACCACTAAACTATTATCATTGAACAGAGAGCACTGTGTTTTAAATATAAGTAAGTCGCTAATCGTAATCATTACTTACAGACTTACTTAATTCAAAATACACTTATAGTACAAGTATAAGTACAACACTTATCGTACAACGGTTAGCGAGAGTGCAGTGCTAAATCAACATCAGTTAATGACCGCTAGACTAACTCCCAATTTTCTAACGCATACTTTTAGAACATTAACTTAAAAACATAAGTATTATGTCTCATCACGTATTCCGCAGCAAAAGTAGTACATAAGTATTGTACACGCAGTTAACAAACTCGAGCGAAACTTATATTTTTTTTCTCACGTCCGTTACTCATACTTTTCAATTCGCATCAACCAATACTGTACAGTATGATCATTAAATGACTGTCCATGGGAAACAATTTTATTGGTTAGTTTAAAAAATTGCGCTTTACTGGCAATACACTTATATATATACCGTATAACACTAAACCAACGGTCACTAAAAACCTTAGAATTAAAGTTACACATAAACGTGACATTTCGTTTATTTTGACTCAAGCACTTCACAGATTTTACTGTATGCAAAATATTAAGTTTTTGACTCTTTTCATTCGTCAAATTCTTTCCCATAGACAGTCATTTAATGATCATACTGTACAATAAAAGTACTGCACTTTAAACTTCTTTATTATTTTTCACTCAGTTTCAACTCATTTAAATTAGCAATGAAATGAACGATTTATTTTCTTATAAACTATTTTTTTATACGAATCATTACAGTATTTTATATTTGAAAAATTACAAACAATTGTTACATTTTTGTATATTATTTATATATACGTATATGAATAAAGGAATGAGAAAAACATTTATTAATGAGAATTACTAAAAAAAATCATTTACTAGTACTGTATAAAGAATTAATGAGTATGTGTTTTGCAAATATAGAAACAAATTTTTCAATTTAAATACAATAATGAATATTTTTAATGGCATTTTAAAGTATTGAACGAATGTTCAATATATGACGTAAATTAATAGATAATAAAATGTATGATGCAATTCTGTGTCACAGAAATTCTGAGCCGCACTTTGTTTGAAATTGCGAGAAATAAGATATTTTCGAGAAATAATTTCAATGATAATAATAATAAATCAAATCAATAGTTTTTTATGTAATCATCTTTCTGTTTATAGTTTAGTACTTTAAATTGCTGTGGAAATAATCAAAATTTAACATTAGTTTAATAATGGCTGTTATGGTAATTTAGAAAACAGTTTTTTTAATCACGTTTTACTGCGGCAGTGAGTTCTTCGCTATTGGAATGCCATGTGAGACGATCTTCGTAGAACTTGATTACGATCTAATAATTAATGCAAATGCAAACAAAAAAGCCATAAATTTTGCCAAAAATATTTACACAACAAATAATAATACCTGAGGACACTTAACATTAGCCATCTTTGCTGGAACTAAGTCTGCCTCATCAGAGTCGAGCCATTTCATGAGAAACATGAGTTCGCCGCTGGCATCGGTGGCGCCCAATATCCTGTCCGGCCGTAAACCCCTCTCGAAGCCACCCCTAGGCTTCTTGAGCGCGTCCTCGAACTCCTCCTCCTGCGACCTATCCTTCGGCGGTCGTCCAGGAGTTGCGCGTCGCGTGCGCTTCGTCTCGGAAGACGGCGTTTCCACGCTTTCCGCGCGACGTCTGCCCACACTCTCGCGCTTCTCCTTATCCTTACTCTTTCGTCTCGTCTCCTCGTACTGCTCTATAAGCGCTTCGCAATCGAGATTCTCGACCGGTTCCCAAGTGTTCTCTTCGTCGGGATAGCCCTTCCATTTCAGCAAATACTGTATCTTTCCCTTCACGTTGCGTTTGTCCACCACTTTCTCCACCACGTAATCCTCCACAACCTCTTCCTCGTCCACGCCTTCCTCCGTCTTCTTTGGCTTTCGCGGCATTATCTGATTTCAGTGACACTATTAAAAACTGCTGTTAACAAACCTAAGCCGTGTTTTAAAAACTGTAGAAATATGCGATGAAAATGCGCTCAAAGTGTGCAAACAGACTAGAGACCCAAATCATACGCGATTATGCCAAATAATTTCAATAAACCGGTAGAGTTATTCTTACGCCGGTATATCTCACTCTCTATTGTTCTGCTCTGCGAATGCAATGCTCGTACGCGTCTCTATACGCTTATGGCTTATGGCGCTCAAACTTTATCGCTATTTGACGGCACATAAATATTGTGGTTTTCCGCATAACAGTAAGACTATAACGTAATGCAGTGCTGTATAAGTGTTATGTGCACTTTCGTCACTTTAAATAAAGTATGTGTAAAATAAGTGACGAACATAAATGACGTGCGAGTAATTGAGCGCAAAAACAAAACATTGATTTGATTCGCATTAAAACGTTTAGTGATCGATTCAACCGATTCACGATTATCGTATAATATCGAAATTTCGGCATTTTATTAAATCGAAATGGATATTCTCGAGTACAACGACTCGTGTAAAGAAGATCGCGGAGCACTTGTGAGTGTGATTATTCTGTGAGAGATTGCGTGGAATTTTTCATTTATTGATGATTTTTCTAGAATAATGGTAGACTGAAGATAACAAACAGTCAGATTATATTCAAGAACCACAAAACCGGTAAAGTGGAAACACTGGTGGCGGCAGACATCTCATCGGTCGCGTGGCAGCGAATGGCACTCGACTTCTGCCTTCGAGTGATGATGGATAACGGACAGGTGTATCGCTTCGGCGGTTTCGCCGAATCTGATTACGAAAAACTGTCGAAATTCGTTTCGCGCAACTATCAAATGGATCTCGAAAAGCGTGACTTCTGTCTGAAAGGCTGGAACTGGGGTGTGGCCAGCTTTGATGGCGCGGTACTCAACTTCGATGTGGGAAAGTCTGGCCGAGCGTTCGAAGTGCCGCTCTATAATGTTGGCCATTGCGCCACAGCTAAGAACGAGGTGACACTCGAGTTCCAGCAGAACGACGACGCGCCGGTGTCGCTCATGGAAATGCGATTTCATATTCCGGCCATCGATGGTATCGACAAAGTGCAGGACTTTTTGGATAACGTTCTGAAGAAGGCGAGTATTATTAAAGAAACTGGTGACGCAATCGCGACATTTAAAGAGTTACAGTGTTTGACGCCAAGAGGTCGATACGATATCAAGATATTTCCGAGTTTCATACAATTGCACGGAAAAACTTTTGACTACAAAATACCGATTACATCGATTTTGCGTTTGTTTCAATTGCCGCACAAAGACAGTAGACAAATGTTTTTCGTGATGAGTTTAGACCCGCCCATAAAACAGGGCCAAACGCGTTACCATTACTTGATTCTGCTCTTCACGAAAGACGAGGAAGTGTTAATCGAGTTGGGACTCACCGAGAAAGAGATTCGAGACAAATACGAGGGAAAATTGCAGAAAGAGATGCAGGGATATGTCTACGAAGTGTTGGCTAAACTGATGAAAGTTCTCGTGCAGCGCAAGATAACGATTCCTGATCCGGGCTTTTGTTCGCCAAAAGACGTTCCAGTGATAACATGTTCGTACAGAGCGAGTGCCGGACTATTATATCCGCTCGACAGAGGCTTTATGTATGTTCACAAACCTCCCATTCATATTCGTTTCGAAGAGATAATGTCAATCAATTTTGCTCGTTCTGGCGGTTCGACGCGTTCCTTCGATTTTGAAGTCGAAACTAAGTCCGGATTCGTTCACACGTTTAGTTCGATCGAAAAGGAAGAGTATTCAAAACTTTTCGACTTTGTATCAAAGAAGAAGTTGCGCGTCAAGAATCGTGGAACAGAGACCGCAGAAAAGGGTAGGAAAGATCGTGTTAACGACGAGATCGTGGATTCCGATCTCGAAGATGACGAACCGGACGCGTATCTCGAAAGAGTTCGCGAAGAGGGAAGGATTCGAACAGAGGGCGGCGATTCTGATGACGAGTCGGATGTGTCGTTCAATCCTGGAGGTGAGAGCGACGACGTCGCAGAAGAGTTTGACTCGAACGCTAGTGGCAGCTCTTCCGAGGACTCTGATGAAGAAGGGTCTCCTAAAAAGAAGAAACCGGAGAAAGAAAAGCCAAAGAAAGAGAAAGAGAAAAAGAAAAAAGAGCACAAAGAAAAGAAGCATAGGCCGAAAAAAGATAAGGACGAAAACAGGCCAAAGAGACCACAATCGGCGTACTTTTTGTGGATGAACGAGAATCGCGAGAGTCTTAAGAAGAAACATCCGGACCTTTCGATAATCGAAATTACGAAAAAAGCTGGAGAATTGTGGAAAGAAGTGAAAGATAAGACCAAATGGGAACTGTTGGCAGTTGAGGCGAAGAAAAAGTATGAAAAAGAAATGGCAGAATATAAGGAAAAGGGTCCGTCGAGTCCGAAGGAAAAGAGTTCGAAGAAAAGCGATAAATCGAAGTCAACGCCGAAAAAATCAAAGTCGCCAACAAAGACAGTGAGTCAGGGAAGTAATAAAGGTTTCAAGAGTAAAGAGTATATTAGCGATTCCGACAGTTCGAGTAGCGATGAGAGCGCAAAAAAGTCGAAGAAAAAGCAGTCGTCGAAAAAAGACAAAAAAGCGAAATCATCGAAGAAAAAAGCTGAGAGCGATATCGAAATGAAATCAGATGCCGCGTCGGAAGAATCTGCGGCAAGTACTCCAGCTTCAGATGAAGATTCAGATTAGAGCCGAAATGAGTTGAAAAAATAGGCAACAAATTTTACTTATCATTTCAATTATTCAATGGTTAAACAGAGATATTGTTCCATATATAAAAGACGATTTTTGTTTAATATCTCAAATATAATGTCTTTTTTTTAATAAATGGTTAAAAATGTATTTTTCAAATTTACAAAATGAAGTCTCAATTAAATAAAAAATTACTTAATTAAGAATTTAAGCCAAAAAAATTTGGCACTTATTTAATAATTATATATATATCTCCTATAAGTAATAATTAACTATGACTTTTTTAATAACAATGGGATTGCGATGCGAGAAAAATGTGATATTATATTAGTGACACTTCTGTTTGCCATTTGATTAGTAGTAAATTGTGCACATATTATTAAACTAAGATAACACTATTATTAGGCTCCAAAAATAAGACTATAATTCTTCAAAAAAGGCAACTCTGGCTTTAGTAGTTCCAGATCGTGTACGCTTTAGTGTCGAGTATTTATTGTCGCCGCGGTTCACATTGTCGTCGTAAATGCGGTCGAGTGGTGTTAACTTGTCCTCAACTTTAAGCACTTGTATCTCAGATTTTAAGTCTCTAAGCTGTTCACGCAAGTGACGCGACTTTTCTAAATACTCGAGCCGCTCCTTTTCGATCTCGAAGTCTAATTTTTCGACATCAGTATCGGTTAATAGATCACACGCCGCTGAGCTAAGTATACTTGAAATTTGTGAGCGCGAAGACGATGCCATCGAAGAAGTGGTCACCGTTATAGAACTGCCGTTGTGGTACGGGTGATGATATGGCGACATTGATGTGGAAGGGTATGGTATGTTGGGGTGAAAGCCGTAGTGATGATCGCTAACATGAAAATCGTTGAGATCCCTTAATATTGTGATACCGCCAGAGTTATAATTATCGTAATAGTTGTTAACATCATCTGACATTCCATTCATCGACGAATTATGATTAGAATTGCTGCCGATTATAATATTTGTTCCATTGCTGCTCGTGTGATGATTAGAACTCATCTGCGACGGCGTTCTCAAAAGGTCTAATAGTTTCTCTTTGGCCTGTCGTTCGGATAGCTTAGCCTTATAGAGCTCATTGCGAAGATGTTCCGCCTCTTTCGCTCTCCGTTCGCTTTCCTCTACCATAGTGCTGGCCAGTAATTCCGCTTCAGCCGCTTTTCTCTCCATTATCATCTTTTCCTCCTCCGTTTTAATTGCACTTATTTTGATTCGTTGTATCTCCGCTTCAGCTTCGGCCGCCTTTTGTGACAATAGCATCGCCTCTTCTTCGGCCACTCTAGCCTTTTCAGCGAGCAGTTCAGCGGTTTCTTCGCTCCTTCTTAACGCTTCCTGAGCACCGTGTGCCTCGTCCTGATACTGCGCCAATCTTTGCTCCAACTCTGACCGCTCTCTCTCCGCTTCTTCGCGCAAATGCTTCTCTCGATCCAACTTTGACCTTTCAAGTTGTCGCCTGTGTTTCTCCTCTCTGGCCTGCGATTTCATCTGTTGCAGTTCCATTGTGTCCGGTTTTCTTCGCCGAATAAAGAGCTCGTGATTACCGATGCATAAGTCTAGTATAAGCTTATTGACGCGAGACTTTGTTGAATAGAATTGAAAGTATGGCGAGTGAGTGCGTTCCACTGGTTTAATCGTGAATTTCTTGTCGTCGTAACTGATATTTCGTATTTCGCTCCACGGAAACGTTATCTTTGGGTTTAATTTGTTGTTTTTCTCGTAAATGTGTAGACCTAATGCGGTGACACCCAACCACAGATCGCTCTCCTTTTTATTGTTAATCGGAAAATAGTTGATGCCATACATGTCCAGGTCTTGCGCTATTTTCAAATACTCCATCTCCGCTTCGTCTCTTGTCATTCCTTAAAAAAATATAAAAAAGTTTTAAAGTTTAAATGCTTTTTAGTTTTTGGTTTGTGTATCTAAAAATAAAAAATTATTTCAGACATTAAGCGAAATATTCATTTCTAAAAATAGGTGATTCATCAAAAAAATTGTTAAAACAATTAAAAATAGACACAAAACAAGTTTTTGTTCATAATTTTTTTTTTGGTTAACTATTTAAGGAAAGCTACACAAAATATGCAAGAATTCATTGCCAGAGTATGTTAATTGTTTAAAATAATCACAAACATAATAAGGAAAAAAACGGGGAAAAATATTAAATAAATATTACTATTATTATCATTAAATTTCTTTATCATTATCATTATTTCTTTCATTGAAAAACTCCAATATATAACTTACTTATAAATTGAGTAAATACAGTAAAACTTTATAACCATAAACAGAAATGAATATTACGAATCCCTTAAAATAAAAACTAAGTTATTAGAGTCACTGTCTGATTACTTTACAAATGATTAGATAATGAAATAAAATCAATTACAATTAGAGTAAATATCAGACGCAATACCTTTATGATCGGCGTACCATATTTTGATCCTCTCCTCCCACATCTCTGAAGTC